>CM038214.1:302029808-302086634 GCA_021442155.1 Cymbidium sinense | reverse complement strand
AAATAAACTAACAATAAACCTAAGCCTAAACTAAAAAAAAAACCTAAAAATAAACCTAAAATAAAAACCTTAAAGCTAAACCTAAAAAAATAAAATAATAACCTAAACCTAAACCTAATAATAAAAAATAAAACCTATACCTAAAAAATAAAATAAAAATAAAACTATAAAAAATACAACAAAATAAAAAAATCTAAACTAAAATAAATAAACCTAATATAAATAAATTAAATTAATTTATATTAAAAATAAACCTAAATAAAAATAAAAAATAAAATAAAAGAAATATATTATAAATAACCTAAATAACCTAAACCTATCAGTTTACTTAATTTTTTTTAAAAAAACCCTAAACCCTAAACTACAAAATAAAACCTAAAAATAAACCTAAAATAAAAACCTAAAACCTAATCCTAAAAAAATAAAATAAAAACCTAAACCTAAACCTAAAAATATAACATAAAACTTAAACCTATAAAAAATAAAAATAAAACTAAACTAAAAAATAAATCTAAACCTAAACCTACACCTAAAAAATAAACTAAAATAAAAAACCTAAACAAAATAAATAAACTAAACTAAATAAAAATAAAAATAAAAAAATAAATCTAAACAAAAATAAAAAATGAAATAAACTAAATAAACCTAAACCTACAAGTTTACTTAATTAAAAAAATAAAAATAAAAAAAAACCCTAAACTCTGAACCCTAAAACCCTCAACCCTAAACTCTAAGTGCTAAACCCTAAACCCTAAACCCTAAAACCCTAAACCCTAAACCCTAAACCTAAACTCCTAAATTTTATTAAAACAAAAAATTTTAAACCTTAAACCTTAAACCCTAAACCCTAAACCCTAAACTAAAACCTAAACCCTAAACCCTAAACCTAAACCTAAACCCTAAACCTTAAACACTAAACCCTAAACCCTAAACCCTAAACCATAAAACCCAAAACCATAAACCCTAAACCCTAAACCCTAAAACCTAAACCTAAATAAAAAATAAAATAAAATAAAAACTAAAAACCTAAACTATAACCTAAACCTAAACCTAAACCTAAACCTAAACCTAGAAATAAAATAAAATTGAAAAAAAACTAAATTAAAATAAAATAAATAAAAACATATACTAAAAAAATTGAAATAAACCTAAAAAATAAAAAACCTAAATAAAATCAAAACTAAACCTTAAATAAAATTAAAATAAACCTAAGATAAAATAAAATGAAAAATAAATAAAACCTTAACCCAAAAAATAAACCTAAAAATAAAACCTAAAAATAAATAAAAAATAACACACAAACTCTCAACTAAAAAAATACACCTAAAATAAAAATAAAATAAAGAAAAAAAAATAAACCTAAACCTAAACTAAAATATAGTAAACTAAAATAAATAAAACCTAAACCTAAACCTAAAATAAACTAAATCTAAACCTAAACATAAACTAAATAAAATAAAATAAATTAAAAATAAACCTAACCTAAGCTAGAAAATAAAACTTAAAAATAAACCTAAAATAATAACTTAAACCTAAACCTAAAAAATAAATTAAAAACCTAAACCTAAACCTAAAAATAAAAAATAAACCTAAACCTAAAAAATAAAATAAAATAAAATAAACTAAAAAATAAACCTAAACCAAACCTAAACCTAAATGATAAACTAAAATAAAAAAACCTAAACTAAAATAAATAAACGTGATATAAAAAAACTAAACTAAATAAAAATAAAATAAAACCTAAATAAAAAAGTAAAATTAACTAAAATAAATAGAAAATAAACTAAATAAACATAAACCTACAGGCTTACTTAATTTTTATTTTAAAAAAAAACCCTAAACCCTAAACCATAAAAGCCCTAAACCATAAATCCTAAACCCTAAACCCTAAACTCTAAACCCTAAACCCTAAACCTACAACGCTAAACCCTAAATCCTAAACCATAAACCTACAACCCTAAACCCTAAACCCTAAACCATAAACCCTAAACCCTAATCCATAAACCCTAAACCCTAAACACTAAAACCCTAAACCTTAAACCCTAAATGCTAAAACCCTAAACCCTAAACCCTAAAACTATAAACATTAAACCCTAAACCCTAAACTTTAAACTAACCATAAAGCCTAAACCATAAACCACAAACCCCCTTAAAACTAAACCTAAAACCCTAAACCCTAAACCATACCCTAAACCCTAAATGCTAAACCCTAAACCTAAACACTAAACCCTAAACCTAAACCCTAAACACTAAACTAAACCTAAACACTAAACCCTAAACCTTAAACCCTAAATAACCCTAAACCCTAAAACCTTAAACCCTAAACCTTAAACCCAAAACCCAAACCCTAAGACCTAAACCCTAAACCCTGCTTCTGCTATTTCCACTTTTAATGGTAAGGTGTTCCCTATTTTTCTAACTTGCTGGATTGAGATATTTTCACTTATCAGCCTGATCTTCTAGAGGTAGATGTTTTACTTTTTGCTTTACTTTTTTATCAACAAGGATAGACTTCTTGCCATCAATATTTTATTTATTGGTCTTACTGTATCTATTTTACATTTTATGATTAAGGCTGTGTTTTGTCTCTTTTCTTTTTTCTAGAAATCTGTGGTGGGGCTCATGACTTTGTTGTCTCATTGTTAATTGCTATATTTTGTATAGATTCATGGCCTATCTCTATATTTTCTCTTTAATAGGTTGTGGCCCTCTTATGCTCTCTAACCTCACCTCCACAACCTGTAAGGAGGGAAACTGCAATACCCTTATTATTATTATTATTTCTTTGCAAGATCATAATTACTTCTTGATTTCCTTCCAGTATTTTTACTGATGATGTTGGCTTAGCTGCTGGTCTGCTTTTCTTTGTCTTGAAGGATTTCAATGATGGCTCTCCTTTGAACCCCTTTCGAGTCTATGTTGTACCACTATTTTTTACTAGATTATCTTATGGTGGGTGCAATAATTATTTTGCTATTTTAATTATTGGATGTTGGATTTTTGGGTCTTATGTCCAGCAGGCTACTTCTGGGGTTATTTTTCTAATTATTTCTGCTGTTTGTGACTGGGTTGCAGCTTATCAACTGATGTTTGTGGTCTATTTAATTTATTGCTATTTTTTCCATCTTGGTTCAGTTAGACTTATGGAGATTTCTGTGATTATGTTATTACTTACTTGGTTATTAACTTATGCACTTTCTATTCTGAATGGGTGGTTTTAGTCGTTATTTGTATTCCTTGGTTGTTGGCAACGGATTATCGTTCCTAGCAATCGCTATTGTTCTCGATTAACTTTATTTGGTGTTATTGTGTGGGTGCCTTATTACCTACTTCGGTCCACCTAATCTGCATTCCCATCTTGGTTCTGTTAGACTTCTACATTTCCTATTGTATTTTGGGTTTGGGTTATGCTGTCTCACTTTACATTTGATGTTTTTTAACTTCTACAATAATTATTAACAAGGGGGATGTTAACATCTGCATTACTTATTCTGAATGAGTTTCTTTTCTGGGCCATATTCATGAGTTGTACTCCTAGCATGTTCATTTCATATATGTCCCATATGATTGGGATGGCATTATTTACATGCTAACTGATTTGCTTAGCAGGATTATAGCAGGCTTTTCAACCGGTTGTATATTGTTTTTATCCTCACTGGCCTTTTCTATTTTCTTGTGGTGGGTTTTCATGTCGGCCTAATTATACTCTTGGCTCGTATTAAAAGGTGGATCTGCAAAGATGGTTCATTTTCATATGTGTAGGGATTCTAATGCTATGGTGACTATATTGATGATATTTATCCGCATGGGATCCCCTTTCCCATTCTCGCTCTTTGTGTCCTTTCTATAGTGTATATGGCTTTGTTTAGGTTTGTACTAAGGCTCATAAGACTTTCAACAAATGGCTATCTTTCCACAGGTTTGTAGGCTATGATGGTTGTGATGATTTCACTCCTTTTTGGTTTGGTAGTAGCTCTTGTGATGTAACCCTTCCACTGAAGTTTGGATGCTCATATTTACATCTGCCCCAATTTGGTGTGACTGAGCCTGAGCCTTCTCTCACACACTTCTCTATAATTTTTCTCAATTTATATTGCTTTAATTTTATACTTTGTTTGTATTTCTTTAACTATTCTAATTTTTATCTTTCTACATTTTTGTAGATGCATTTCTCTTTTTCTCTTGTGGTTACTCCCTAGTGCCATGCTTTCTCTCATCTCAAGAGATTTGGCAGATCTATCCATTGGCTTATCTATGTTAATCATTTTGTATCTTTTGCTTTTTTTTTTAAGTAGTAGTTTTGAGTTTATCCTGTTAAGGACCATGTAACCTCTTTTGTGGCAATAAAATTCTATATGGGGTTTCCCAAAAAAAACCTAAACCCTAAACCCTAAAACCCTAAACCCTAAAACCTAAACACTAAACCCAAAACCTTAAACCCTAAACCCTAATCCTAAACCTTAAACCCTAAAACTTTAAACCCTAAACCTTAACCCTACACCCTAAACCCTAAACCTCAAACCCTAAATGTTAAACCGTAAAACCCTAAACCCTAGACACTAAACTTTAAAAACCCTAAACCCTAAAACCTAAACACTAAACCCTAAACCTTAAACCTTAAACCCTAACCCTACACCTTAAACCCTAAAAGAATAAACCCTAAAACTTTAAACTCTAAAGCTTAACCCTACACTGTAAACCCTAAACCTAAACCTAAAATAAATAAATATAGTAAAAAAGAAACTTAAACCTTAAAACCTAATAAACTAAACTTAAACCTAAACCCTAAAAATGGGAATAACCTTGACGGTAGGAACATCTCCGTCAACTATGCTAAGTCTAGATTTGGTGGTGGAGGCTAAGGCATGAAGCTATCATAGTGGTGGTGGGGATCTGAGGCTGGTGGATATGGAGGTGGTGATAGAGCAGTGGTTATGGAGGAAGGGAGCGAAAAGGTTACATCCATGGTGGTGGCAGAGCGAGAGATCAGGGATATGATGGTGGATCTTGTTAATCGAGAGGCCGAGGTGGTTCTGATGGGAATTTGAGAAATTGAAGAATGGGTGATCTGATCTGCTGCTTATCAAACTATTCTTTATAGTAGGGATTGTTCTAGTTATCTAGGGTTTTTGATTTGCCCTATTCATGCTCATGTTTTATCTATGTTGTTGCTTATGTCTTAGAAAACTTGGTGTGTTAACCGTTGATGAAATCAAAAGAAGAAATGTTGAATGAATTTATTATCTTTAAAAAAACCAAAAACTTTAAACCCTAAACTAAAAGCTGAACCATAAACCTAAAACTTAAACCCTAAACCCTAAACCCTAAAATCCCCAAACCGTAAACCTTATACTCTAAAATCCTAAACCCTAAACCCTAAACCCTAAGAAGCTAAAATCCTAAAACTAAACTAAATAAAAATAAAAAATAAAATAATTAAAAAAACCTAAACCAAAATAAAATAAAATAAAATAAAAACATAAATTAAAACCTAAACTTAAAATTAAAAGAAAAAATAAAATTAAAACATAACTAAAATAAAATAAATAATACCTAAACTAAACTAAAAATAAAACCTAAATAAAATTATAAATATACCTAAAATAAAAATAAAATAAACATAAAATAAAAAAAACTAAATAAATAATTTAACCTAAAAATAAACCTAAAAAATAAACCCTAAACAAAAAAAAAAAAACATAAACCTATAATAAAAATAAAATAAACCTAAATCTAAATTAAAATAAATTAAACTAAAATAAATAAAAAATAAACTAAAAATAAACTAAACCTAAACAAAATAAAATAACATAAAATAAAAATAAACATAAACCTAATGTAAAAAATAAAACATAAAATAAAAATCCTAAAACCTCAACTTAAAAAAATAAAATAAAAACTTAAACCTAAACATAATAATTAAAAATAAAACATAAATCTAAAAAAAACTAAGCTAAAAAAACCCTAAACCAAAACCTAAACCAAAAAAATAAGCTAAAATGAAAAAAAAACTAAACTAAATAAAAATAAAAAGAAACCTAAATAAAAATAAAAAATAAAATAATCTAAAATACATAATAAATATACTAAATAAATTAAATAAACCTAAACCTACCAATTTACTTAATTTGTTTTTAAAAAACCCTAAACCCTAAACTAAAAAATAAAACCTAAAAATAAACATAAAATCAAAACCTAAAACCTAATACTAAAAAAAATTAAATAAAAACCTAAACAAAAAACCAAAATAAAACATAAAACTTAAACCTAAAAAATAAAATAAAAATAAAACAAACTAAAAAAAATAAATTCAAACCAAAACCTAAAATAAAAAATGTAAACTAAAATAAAAAAACTAAATTAAATAAAAATAAAAATAAATCTAAATTAAAATAAAAAATGAAATAAACTAAAATAAATAAAAGTTAAACTAAATAAACCTAAACCTACCAATTTACTTAATTTTTAAAAAATAAGAAATAAAAAAACCCGAACACCTATAACTAACCCTAAACCCTAAACTCTAAACTAAAAAAAAAAGAAAACCTAAAACCTGAACCTTAAACCCTAAACCCTAAATCCTAAATCCTAAACTAACCCTAAACCCTAAGCCAACCCTAAACCCTAAAACACCTAAACCCTAAAGCCCAAACACCAAACCCTATACCTTAAACCCAAAACCTTAACTCTAAATCATAAACCCTAAAACCCTAAACCCTAAACCATAAACCCTAATCCCTAAACCCTATATCCTAAACCCAACCCAAAAACCTAAACCCTAAACCCTAAAACCTAAATCCTAAACCTAAACCCTAAATAAATCCTAAAAACCCTAAACCTTAAACACTAGACCCTAAACCCTAAACCCTAAAATAACAAACCATAAACCCTAAACCCTAAACCCTAAAAACCTAAAAACCTAAACCTAAACTAAATAAAACCTAAAAATAAAATAAATAAAAAAACTAAATAAAATAAAATAAAAATAAAAACTAAACTAAAATAAAATAAATAAAATCCTAAACTAAACTAAAAAAGTAAAATAAACCTAAAAATAAATTAAAAAATAAAATAAAATAAAACTAAACCTAAAATAATTAAACCTAAAACAAAATAAAATAAAATTGAATAAACACCTAAACCCTAAACTAAAAAAAGAGCTAAACCTAAAAAAATAAAATGAACCTAAAATAAACTAAAATAAATAAAGGTTAAACCTAAACTTAAAATAAACTAAACCTAAACCTAAACCTAAACTAAATTAAATGAATTAAACTAAAAATAAACCTACACCTAAACTAAAAATATAAAATCTAAAAATAAACCTAAATTAAAAACCTAAAATTGAAACCTAAAAAATTATAATAAAAACTAAACCTAAACCTAAAAATAAAAAATAAAACCTAAACATAAAAAATAAAATAAAAATAAAACTAAACTAAAAAATAAACCTAAACCTAAACCTAAACCTTAAAAATAAACTAAAATAAAAAACCTAAATTAAAATAAATAAACCTAAAATAAATAAACTAAACTAAATAAAAATAAAAATGAACATACCTAAAAATGAGAAATAAAATAAACTAAAATAAATAAAAAATAAGCTAAATAAACCTAAACCTACTCATTTACTTAATTTAAAAAAAATTAATAAATAAAAATCTAAAAACCCTAAACCTTAAATCTTAAACCTTAAACAACCCCAAACACTAAAACCCTAAACCGTAAACCCAAACTATAAACCCTAAACACTAAACCTTAAACCCTAAACTGTAAACCCTAAACTAACCCTAAAACCTAAGCTATCCCTAAACCCTAAACCCTAAACCCTAAAAACCCTAAACCCTAAAGCCTAAACACTAAAGCCTAATCTCTAAACCCTAAACCATAAACCCTAACCCTAAACCCTAAACCCTAACCCTACTGGAGGTGTTGGTAGATATGATGGTGGATATGGAGGTGGTGGTTAGGGAGACAGGAACTGGAGGTGGGGGATTTGGTGGTGCTGATGGATCTAAAGGAGATGGTGGATATGGAGGTGGTGGTTATGGAGGCGGGTGGAGCGACGGAGGTTACAACCTTGGTGGTGCCGAAGGGATATATCTTAGATATGATGGTAGATCCCGCTACTCGAGATGAGAGGGTGGTTCTGATGGGAACTAGAAAATGAAGAATGATCGACCGATTTGTTGCTTATAATCAAGAGATGGTTCTAGTTAACTATGTTTTGATTTGCTTAATGCGTCATTTTTATCTATGTCATCACTTGTATCTAAAATGGTCTACTTGGTTGATGAATTCAAAAATAAGAAATGTTGAATCTGAATTTGTTCTTTATTAAAAAACCCCTTAAACCCTAAACCCTAAATTAAAACATAAACCCTAAAACTTAAACCCTAAAAACCCTAAAACCCTAAACCATAAAACTCTAATCCCCAAACCCCAAAACCTAAACTCTAAACTAAAACCCTAAACTAACCTAAACCCTAAAGCCTAAACTAACATAAACCATAAACCCTAAATCCTAAACACCAAACCCTAAACCCTAAACTAAAAAACCCTAAACCCAAAAACCTTAAACCCTAAACCCTAAACACTAAACCCTAAACTAAACCATAAACCCTAAAAACTTGAACCCTAAACCCTAAACCCAAAACCCTTAACATTAAACCCTAAAACACTAAACCATAAACCCTAAACTAAACTAAACCTAAACCTACAACCCTAAACCCTAAACCCTAAACCCTAAACTAAACCCTAAACCATAACTAACCCTAAACCTATACCTAAACACTACCCCAAATCCTAAAAACCTAAAAACATAAACCTAAACTAAAAAAAACTTATAAATAAAATAAATAAGAAAACCTAAGGCTAAATAAAATAACAAAATAAAATAAAATAAAAACCTAAACCTAAACCAAAAAATAATTAAATTAAAATAAAATAAAATAAATAAAAACTTAACCTAAACTAAAAAATAAAATAAACTTAAAAATAAATAAAATAAAGCCTAAACCTAAAAAATAAATAAAATAAATATAAAATAAAATAAATAAAAACTAAATAAAAATATAAACCTAAAAATAAATAAAAATTAAAACCTAAACCCTAAACTAAAAAAAAAACTTAAACCTAAAATAAAAAAAATGAACAAAATAAAATAAACCTAAACTAAAAAAAATAAAACTTAAACCTAAACCTAAAATAAACTAAACTTAAACCTAAACCTAAACTAAATAAAATAAAATAAACTAAAAATAAACTTAACCTAAACATAAACCTAAAATAAAAAATAAAACCTAAAAATAAATCTATAATAAAAATCTAGAACCTAAACCAAAAAAATATATATAATAAAAATTTAAACCTAAACCTAAAAAATAAAATAACAATAAAATAAACTAAAATAAATAAACATAAAATAAATAAACAAAAATAAATAAATAAATAAACTAAACTAAATAAAAATAAACTTAAATAAAAATAAATAATAAAATAAATTAAAATAAATAAAAAATTAAACTGAATAAACTAAATAAACCTAAACCTACCAACTTACTTAATTTAAGAATAAATAAATAAATAAAACTAAACCCTGAATCGTAAACCCTAAACCTTAAAAACCCTAAGCCCTAAACCCTAAACCTAAACCCTAAGCCCTAAACCTTAAACCCTAATCTAAACCTAAACCTAAACACTAAACTAAACTATAAATAAACTATAACCTAAACTAAACAACTAAACCCTAAAATATAACTTAAACTAAATCTAAACCTAAACCCTAAACCTAAACCTAAACCCAAAACTAAAACTTAAAACTAAACTAAACCCTAAAGAAAACCTAAACCTAAACTTAAACACTAAACTAACTCTAAATTAACCTAAACTTTAAACCTAAACTAAACTATAAACTATAAACTAAAACCTAAACCTAAACTTAAAACCCTAAATCTAAAATCTCTAACCTAAACCTTAAACCTTAAACTAAACCCTAAACTAAACCTAAACTCTAAACCTTAAACTTAAACCTAAACCCTAAACCTAAACTCTAAACCCTAAACTCTAAATCCTAAACCCTAAACTCTAAACACTAAACCTTAAAACCTTAAACCCTAAACCCTAACCCTAAACTAAACTAACCTCCATAATCTCTAAACACTAAAGCTTAAACCCTAAACCCTAAACCTTAACTGTAAACATTAAACCCTAAAATCATAAACCCTAAAACACTAAACCCAAGGCCATAACCTTAAACCCTAATTCCTAAACCCTAAACCAAAACATAAAGTAATTAAATAAATAAAAAGTAAACCTAAACCCTAAAAGCTAATAAGCCTAAGTCTAAACCTAAACATTAAGAATGAGCAGAACCTTTATCAGAAAATCACTAAAACTGTGCTCATAGATCCGCCTTGGAGGCGAAGGTGGAGGCGGCAGTTATCATAGTGGTGGTGGGGTATGTGGAGGTACTAGTGAATATGGAGGTGGCGGTTATGGAGGTGGTAGGAGTGACAGAGGTTACAATCATGGTGGTGGAGGAGGGAGAGATCAGGGATATTATGGCATCCTACAGAGGCGGGTTCTCATGGGAACTGTAGAAACTAAAGAATGACCAATCCATCTACTACTTATGAAACTGTATCTTTATAGTAGAGATGGTTCTAGTAATTTAGAGTTTTTTTTTCAATGTGTGCTCATTTTTAATCTATGCCATCGCTTGTGTCATAAAAAACTTGGTTGACAACTTGATTGATGAAATCGAAAAGAAGAAATGTTGAATCTGAATTTGTTCTATGTTAAAAAACTATAAACCCTAAACCCTAAACCCTAAACTAAAACATAAACCCTTAACCTAATACCTAAACTTTAAACCCTAAACCCTAAAGTAAAACATAAACCCTTAACCTAATACCTAAACTCTAAACCCTAAACCCTAAACCCTAAACAAAAAATTATAAACCCTAAACTCTAAAACCCTAAACCTTAAACCATAAACTCTAAAACCCTAAACCTTAAACCCTAAACCTTTAAGCTAAAACCCTAAACACTAAACCTAAACCCAAATAAACTAACAACCTAAACCTAAACTAAACCTAAACCTAAAACCAAAACCTAAACCCTAAACCTAAACCTAAAACCTAAAAAAACCTAAAAATAAAACCTAAACCTAAACTAAATAAACCTAAAATTAAAATAAATAAAAATTAAACCTAAATAAAATAAATAAAATAAAATAAAACTTAAACAAACCTAAACTAAACTTAACTAAACTTAAACTAATAAATAAATGAAAAAAATAAATAAATAAAACCTAAACTAAAAAAATAAAATAAACCTAAATAAAAAACCCAAAATAAAATAAAACTAAACATAAAATAAAATAAAATAAACTTAAAAAATAAAATAAAACCCAAACCTAATCTAAAATTAAAATAAAATCTAAAATAAAATAAAATAAAACTAAAATAAAAATAAACCTAAACCTAAACCTAAACCTAAAAAAAAAAAATTAAAAAAATAAAATAAACTAAACTAAATAAAATAAAAATAAACTTAAAAAATAATCTAAAATAAATAAAAATAAACTAAAACACTAAATAAACTAAAACCTACTAATTTACTTATATTAAAAATTAAGAAAATAAAAAGAAAAAACCTTAAACCCAAAACCCTAAACCCTAAAAATAAAAAATAAATCTAAACCCTAAACACTCAACTAAACCTAAACTTTAAACCCTAAACCCTAAATTTAAACTAATAAACCTAAACAAAAAATAAACTTAAACCTAACTAAATTAAAAATACCTAAATTTAAACTAAACTAAAAGCTAATCTAAACTAAACTTAAATTTTAAACTTAAACTCTAAACCTTATAAACTAGATCAAATTATAAATTTAAATAGTAACTAAATTTAAAACTAAACCTAAACAAACCTAAATTATCCTCAACTATAAACTAAACTAAAACCTAAACTAAACTATAAAACCCTACTAAAGCTAAAACACTATTTTAACCCTAAACCCCACCTAAACCCCAAACCTAAACCATAAACCCTAATTCTTCATTCTGTTGATTTTGCCTAATATGTGAATTCATTTTGTTAACCATCAATTCATTTTATTATCGCTTTATTTTGTCATTTAAAATTGACAATGGCTATGAAGTCTCATCCTTCGTAGAATCTTTATTGAATTGGACATAACCAAGAAACACCCCAAAGAAATTTAATTAGGATCAAAAAATTATTATTACATGCAAAGAATTAAATTTAAAAATTTCCTCACTGCAAAATCCACAAGCATGATAATTCTGAATGTTTTATTCTTCATCCTCACCTAAAAAGAAAATCTCTATTAAGGAAACTTTTCTCTAATCCCAACACTATTAAATATTAAAAAACTACTTTGAAAAAATGATTCTTTGAATGTTCCTAGTAAGGCTGATTTACCTTTCATTTCTTCTAACAATTGAAGGCTTCTAATGCGAATAATAATAACTTTCTAAACTTTTGAATCAGGATTTTATTTCCTCTCATTCGATCCTTGCATCCTTGCTGGCTTTGATAGATAAGAATGAAGTTTTAATGTAGAAAAGAATGAGGAATTTAATACTATGCGTCATTCTAATTTAGTGGAGAATATGGATTTAATACCTCATGATAATCAGGTTTGTATAATAGATTCCATATTCCAAATTCAGGATGATTTTGCTTCCCAAAAAGATTTGCTTTCATCTAATAATTTGGCTAATGTTGAGGAAGGGTTTGATTTTCCCACTAGCTTTTTTAATAAATCAATTTCTGCTCCCTTTCTTGCTATTTCCAAAGCTCATTTATCTTTAATAAATTCTATTATTTTGGAAGAAGAAGAAGAAGAAGAATTCACTTCTCATCATGAGATTTCTCCAAAATCTGTGACTAATCTTGCTAAATCCTTTTCGAATGATGCTTTGAAGTGCAAAGAAAATGGCCTCCAAACTTTCTATTCAAAAAAGAAAAAAATGTTAAAAATTCTCCTACCAAATTGCTAAGAAACACTAGAGCTATTGTGGCCTCCCTCTCTTCTCTCAATTAATTTTATTCCCCATTCATTTCTTTATGTTTAATTTTTAGTTTTGAATATTAGAGGGATTTGTGCCCTCTCTATTTGTAACCATATTATAAATCTTTATTGTATCCATAATAATTTTTTACTTATTATTCTTGAGCCACTTATTTATGCTAATAAAATTAACCAAGTTGCTAGAATGATTGGTTTCAAAAAAATTTTCACTAATGTTAGCAATAAGATTTGGTGTTTTTGGATTAACTTTGTAGACATTTCTATTCTTGATGATTTTCATCAAGTAATCATTGCTCAAATCTCTTATGGTGATTATTGTGTTTTGGGCTCTTTCATTTTTGCATCTTGTAATAGATCTGGTAGAATCTTCTTTGGGATAACTTAATTAATTTTTCACCTCTGTCAATAAACCTTGGTTTGTTTGTGGTGATTTCAAAAGTATTTTATTCTCTTCTGAATGATGTGGTGGTTGCTCTCCTTATATTCATTCCATGGAAGATTTTTCCAATATGATCCTTGATTGTAATTTGAATAATATTGGATTTAAGGGTTCTAATTATACTTACTAAAACTCTAGACTTTGGCAAAGGTTGGACCGGACTATTTTTAATACTCATTGGATCACTCAATGGACTATTACTTCTATAGATCATTTAAGTAAACCTTATCTAATCATGCTCCTCTTTTGGGTTCTATTAAAAAGAATTCTAATAGATTAAAGAATTTCTCTCCTTTGATTTCAAAAACATGTGGATTCAAAGATATTAATGTTGACCTCACTTTGGAGTGAATTCTCAACCTCCTCTTCTTAGACCCAAGGATCTTGAGACACTAAGACTCTTAAAAGACACTTCTAGTTAGATGAACACTTAACCTAAACTTAGAGACTTAAAGGGTTAATCATAGGATTAGGCTATGCCTTAGGGATTAAGGAGACCCACCTATTTTATAGCCTAAATTCGACATGTGTTCACCTTCTTAAACTAAACCTAAATTCAAAATATATAAAATCCAAATCCAAATCTAAATCAAATGATTGAATCCCATGATCGGATCCAAAATTGAAACCCTTCCTAAGCCCTACGATTTATCTTATGGACTAGCCTTAGAAAAATCAAAATTAATCCAAATCAATAAAAATTCAATTGATTTTCTCAAAGATAAATTCAACCCTTCAATCAATTTATCAAATTCAAACTCAAACTCAACTTCAAATCATGATCCAAACCTAAATCCAAATAAAATCAAATCCATATCCAAACCCTTAAGACAATTTCATGGGCTTAGCCAAGTTCTACCTAAAATCAATCAATCCTTCAATCCTCATTCCAAGTTCTACCTAAAATCATAATAAAAACCATCAAGTAAATCATTGATATTAGAATTCAAAATTAAATGCAATTTTAGTCAAGTTTAAGCTTAAATTAAATTAAATCATGATTTCAATGTTAAGTCACTAATATATATATAAAGAAAATGAATAATAAATAAAAATTATAATTTAACATATACAATCCATTTTAAATCTAAAATGAACTATAAAGAGAGAGAGAGAGAGAGATGAGAGAGAGAGAGAGAGAGATTAAATCAATTCTAAACTTCAAATGAAATTTATTCAGAATTAAATCAAAATAAAAAACTAAAAATAAATGTTATATATAAAATATTAATCATTAAATTAAAATAATTAATTTATCAAATTATGAATCCATATTATCAATAATTATTAATCATAATTAAAATTATCTTATTTTATACATAAACTTACAAATTATCATTCAATTATTTACTAAAGTTATTAAAATTATGTAAAACTTTAAAATCATTTAATTTAAAAAATCCTTTCACCAAATTAAAAAAAATGAAAAAGATAAACTATTAAATGACCTACTTGCTTGTTTATTTGATCCGACAACCATAAAAAATGTAAAAAAGAAAGAAATAATAAGAAATGTTGTGAAGTTAGTAGACAAAGTTGACATCTCTCTCTCTCTCTCTCTCTCAAAGAAAACACACACACTAAAAAAAAATGAGGCCCCATTTTTTTCATCTCTCTTTAGCTAAGAGACCGACGCCTCTCATTCATACTTTACTTGAGAGCATTCTCTCATCCCATCCAAACCTAAAAAATAAAACCTCTAAGCACCTCTCCTCCGCAACTGAAATGAACTCTACCCCACCTCTTCCTCTCAACCAAAAATAGCCAACTTGCATCCACACCTCCATCTTCCCAGTGACCTCTCTTCCCTCACTTGCTCCAAAATTGAGACACAGAATGTAATAGATCAAGACTTCCTTGATCCTAATTAGGCCCCATAAATTCTACCTACAAAAGCACATGAGACATCCTATGAATTTTATTGATCAATCAACCGCATCATAGCCACCAAATGAACTCTCCTCTATTCCTCCATACTCTTTCATAAATACCATGACTTTCTATCCTGGTCCCATTCTTCATCGCTTCCATTGCATCTGGGAGAAGAACCCTTTAAAGGTCTCCTTCTTGGATTGAAAAAGAATCCCTTCCTAAAATTATCAAGGCTAGTGATTTGATCTTCCACGAGCCCCGTTGAGGTCTCCTTGGAGGAGATTGGATCGAAGAAGATCCAAAGGATCATAGATGACATGATTGCTGTCATGAGGAAGGCCCCTAACATCAGCCTCACTACTGCATAAACTATTATTCCTTTGAGGGAAATTAGCTGAGTGGACATGAAATAGGTGTAAGTATTGATGAAGAATAGTATGCTAGGGATTTAATTGCCCTAAAAGCCATCCTCAATGATAAACATAAATTCCAAATCAAAGGCCTAGCTAAGGTTCTTTAATGATCCATAGTGGTATGCTCAAACTTCAAGAAGATTTTGAACCTATTGTTTTCAATAACACATCATATATATAATATGGGTGGAGATTATTATTTTGATGACAAAAGGAATACATTAGCTCCCTAAGAGTGAATTGAAGCACAAGACCATCTAACCTTTAAATATGGTCAAAATTAATCTAAAGCTTCTAAGAATGGAAGAAAAATAACTTTGTTCTTTGAAAGATGTTTGAGCATTGATGGATTTAGAGCTATGGTAAAACATCTATAAAGGTCATAGGTCATGATCATTTTGGTCAACCTATCAAAATTCTCTTCGGATGGATGGCTCACATATTGTAGCATGAGTTTGATCATTTGAATGGGACTATATATGTGGATAAGATTATTCTAAGAACATTCAAAAAAGTCAAGAATCTGATTTTCCTATTCAATAAGATGCCCAAAGCCAAGTGTCTATGAAAGTGAGGAGGAAGTAAACCATAGGAGAAAAGAAAATAATGCTAGTTGAAGTATTGATAGACCCAAATGCAGACCCTCAATAGGCATTGTTTCTTCCAAATGGAGCCACCTCTTGGTAAATCAACCGACATTAGCTATGGTGATGTATAATTTTAAAATGCTTAAAAGGGGATCTAATGTTTATGAGTTAAATGCGAAGGCCGTTAGATAAACCTTTGAGCCCATGCACTTTACTTCTTAATCTTTTCGGTGAGAGTTTAGAGACAAAAGTAAGACTATTCATTTTTTGTGTTGGAAGTAAATAATTTTGATTATGTCGAATGGCATAATGATTTGATTCCACCTATCAAGCCATGATTAACTCATGGGTCATTTGATCTTTGATTGAATGATCATGATTAATCCAATAATTTATTTATTTTAAATTCAGATATAAAAAAATGAGTTAATCGCTTTACAAAAAAAGAAAGAAATAATATGTGATCAAACAAAATCCCAAAATTGTACAAATTAAATTATTATAAAATTTAAGTAAAACATAGTATAAAAAAAAATTAACTAAACCAAATAACATTATAAATATTATAATCAAATATAATCTGAACATAATTTATGTAAGTCAATTATAAAAATCTACTCAATCCCTAAACCCTAAACCCTAAAGTAAACCATAAACCCAAAAAACTTGAACCCTAAACCCTAAACCCAAAACCCTTAACATTAAACCCTAAAACACTAAACCATAAACCCTAAACCCTAAATCCCTAAACCCTAAACCCTACAACCCTAAACCCCTAAACCCTAAACCCTTAACATTAAATCCTAAAACACTAAACCATAAACCCTAAACCCTAAATCCCTAAACCCTAAACCCTACAACCCTAAACCCTAAACCCTAAACCCCAAAGACAAAACCCTAAACCATAAACTAACCCTAAACCCTATAGCTTAAACACTAAACCCCAAATCCTAAAACCCTAAAAACATAAACCTAAACTAAATAAAACTTATAAATAAAATAAATAAGAAAACCTAATAAAATAAAATAAATAAAATAAAATAAAACCTAAACCTAAACCTAAAAATAATTAAATTAAATTAAAAATAAAATAAATAAAACCTAACCTAAACTAAAAAAAATAAAATAAACCTAAAAATAAATAAAATAAAACTAAACCTAAAAAAAAAAAAATAAAATAAATATAAAATAAAATAAATAAAACTAAATAAAAAATATAAACCTAAAAAATAAACCTAAAATAAAAGTTAAAACCTAAACCCTAAACTAAAAAAAAAAAATTTAAACCTAAAATAAAAATAAAATGAACAAAATAAAATAAACCTAAACTAAAAAAAATAAAACTTAAACCTAAACCTAAAATAAACTAAACTTAAACCTAAACCTAAAATAAATTAAATAAAATAAACTAAAAATAAACTTAACCTAAACGTAAACCTAAAATAAAAAATAAATCTATAATAAAAATCTAGAACCTAAACCAAAAAATATATATATAATAAAAATTTAAACCTAAACCTAAAAAATAAAATAACAATAAAATAAACTAAAATAAATAAACTTAAAATAAATAAACAAAAAAATAAATAAATAAATAAATAAAATTAAATAAAAAATAAACTTAAATAAAAATAAATAATAAAATAAATTAAAATAAATAAAAAATAAATTGAATAAACTAAATAAACCTAAACCTACCAACTTACTTAATTTAAGAATAAATAAATAAATAAAAAAAAAACCCTAAACCCTGAACCGTAAACCCTAAACCTTAAAAACCCTAAGCCCTAAACCCTAAACCCTAAACCCTAAACCCTAAACCTTAAACCTAACTAAACCTAAACCTAAACTAAACCTAAACTAAACCTAACTAAACCCTAAACATAATCCTAAAATCCTAACTAATAACTCCCTAAACTACTAAACTAAACCCTAATAACTAAACTTAACCTAAATAAACTAAAACCTAAACTTAAACTAAACCTTTAAACTAACCTAAAACCTTAAACTAACCCTAAACCTAAAACTAAACTAAACTTAAACTTAAACTAAACCTAAACTACCCCTAAACCCCTAAACTCCCTAAACTCTAAACCCTAAACCCTAAACCCTAAACACTAAACCTTAAACCTTAAACCCTAAACCCTAAACCCTAAACCCTAAACTAACCTTAAACTTTAAGCTAACCATAATCTCTAAACACTAAACTTAAACCCTAAACCCTAAACCTTAACTCTAAACATTAAACCCTAAAATCATAAACCCTAAAACACTAAACCCAAGACCATAACTTTAAACCATAATTCCTAAACACTAAACTAAAACATAAAGTAATTAAATAAATAAAAAATAAACCTAAACCCTAAAAGCTAATAAGCCTAAGCCTAAACCTAAACACTACGAATGAGCAGAACCTTTATTATAGGAAAATCACTGCCAACCAGCCAATCTAGATGGCCTGAGGCTAAGGGAGGCGTTATCATAGTGGTGGTGGGGTATGTGGAGGTACTAGTGAATATGGAGGTGGGTTATGGAGTGGGTGGAGTGAGAGGGTGGTGGTGGAGGAGGGAGAGATCGGATATTATGGTGATCCTACTACATGAGTGTGATGGGAATTGTAAAACTAAGAATGACCAATCCATCTACTACTTATGGAACTGTATCTTTATAGAGAGGTTCTAGTAATTTAGAGTTTTTTCTATGTGTGTTCATTTTATCTATGCCATCGCTTGTGTCTTAAAAAACTTGGTTGACAACTTGATTGATGAAATCAAAAAGAAGAAATGTTGAATATGAATTTGTTCTATGTTAAAAAAAACTATAAACCCTCAACCCTAAACTAAAACATAAACCCTTAACCTAATACCTAAACTTTAAACCCTAAACCCTAAAGTAAAAAATAAACCCTTAACCTAATACCTAAACTCTAAACCCTAAACTCTAAGCCCTAAACCCTAAACCCTAAACTAAAACATAAACCCTAAACAAAAAAATTGTAAACCCTAAACTAAAACCCTAAACCTTAAACTAAACTCTAAAACTCTAAATTAAACTAAACCCTTAAAACCAAACACTAAACCTAAACCTAAATCCCAAAACTAACAACCTAAACCCTAAACCTAAACCAAACCCAAAATCCTAAACCCAAAAAAACCCTAAACCCTAAACCCAAACCAAACTAAAACCCTAAAAACCTAAAACCTAAACCTAAACTAAATAAAACCTAAAATTAAAATAAATAAAAAACTTAAACCTAAATAAAATAAAATAAAACTTAAACTAAAACCTAAACCTAAACCTAAACCTAAACTTAAACCTAACAATTAAATAAAATGAAAAATAAAATAAATAATACCTAAACTAAACTAAAAAAATAAAATAAACCTAAATAAAATCCAAAATAAAATAAAAACTAAACATAAAATAAAAATAAATAAACTTAAAAATAAAATAAAACCTAAATCAATCTAAAATTAAAATAAAATCTAAAAATAAAATAAAATAAAACTAAAATAAAAATAAACCTAAACCTTAACCTAAACATAAACCTAAAAAAAGAAAAAATAAAACCTAAAATAAATAAACTAAACTAAATAAAATAAAAATAAACTTAAAAAATAATCTAAAATAAATAGAAAATAAACTAAAAACACTAAATAGACAAAAACCTACAAATTCACTTATATTAAAAAATTAAGAAAATAAAAAAGAAAAAAACCTTAAACCCTAAACCCTAAACCCTAAAAACCCTAAACCCTAAATCCTAAATCCTAAACCCTAAACACTCAACTAAACCTAAACTTTAAACCCTAAACCCTAAACCTACAACCCTAAATGCTAAACCTAAATTAAAACCTACAACCCTAAACTAATAAATTAAACCATAAAACCATATACCTAAACCTAAACCTTAAAGCTTGAATCCTAAAATCCAAAACTGTAAACCCTAAACCTTAAACCCTAAACTCAAACCATAAACCCTAAATTATAAACCCTAAATCCTAAACCATAAAATCTAAATAGTAAACCCTAAACCTTAAAACCCTAAACCTTAAACCCTAAACCTCTCTTAAACCCAAAAAACCTAAACCTAAACCATAAAAACCCTAAACCTTAAAGCCTAAACCAAAAACCCTAACCTTTACCCCTAAACCCTAACCCTAAACCCCAAACCCTAAACTCTAAACCTTAAACCCTAATTCTCAATCATTCCATATTGGATTTCTCACTAATATGTGAATTCATTTTGTTAACCATCAATTCATTTTTATTGTCAATTCTTTATTTGGTCGGTCATTGCAAATTGATCGGGCAATGGCTACGAAGTCTCATCCTTTAGTTGCTAGAATCTTTATTGAATTGGACATAACCAAGAAACACCCCAAAGAAATGTAATTAGGATCAAAAAATTATTGTTACATGCAAAGAATTAAATTTAAAAATTTCCTCACTGCAAAATCCACTAGCATGATAATTTTGAATGTTTTATTCTTCATCCTCACCTAAAAAAGAAAATCTCTATTAAGGAAACTTTTGCTCCTAATCCCAGGCCAACACTATTAAATATTAAAAGAACTACTTTGAAAAAACGATTCTTTGAATGTTCCTAATAAAGCTGATTTACCTTTCACTTCTTCTAAGCAATTGAAGGCTTCTAATGGGAAAAATAATAACTTTTCTATACTTTTGAATCAGGATTCTGTTTCCTCTGATTTGATCCTTGCATCCTTGCTGGCTTTGATAGATAAGAATAAAGCTTTAATGGAGAAAAAATGAGGAATTTAATACTATGCATCATTCTAATTCAGTGGAGAATATAGCTTTAATACCTCATGATAATCGGTTTATAAAATTGATTCCATATTCCAAATTAGATGATTTAGCTTCAAAAAGATTTGCTTTCATCTAATAATTTGGCTAATGTTGAGGAAGGGTTTGATGTTCCCACTTGCTTTTTTAATAAATCAATTTTTGCTCCCTCCCTTGCTATTTCCAAAGCTCATTTATCTTTAATAAATTCTATTATCTTGGAAGAAGAAGAAGAATTCACTTCTCATCATGAGATTTCTCTAAATCTGTGACTAATCTTGCTAAATCCTTTTCGGATGATGCTTCAAAGTGCAAAGAAAATGGCCTCCACAATTTCTATTCAAAAAAGAAACAAAATGTTAAAATTCTCCTACCAAATTGCTAAAGAAACACTAGAGCTTGTTCTCTCTTCTCTCAATTAATTTTTATCCCCATTCTTTTTTATGTTTAATTTTTTAGTTTTGAATATTAGAGGGATTTGTACCCTCTCTATTTGTAACCATATTAGAAATCTTTGTTGTATCCATAATATTTTTTTACTTATTATTCTTGAGCCACTTATTCATGCTAATAAAATTAACCAAGTTGCTAGAATGATTGGTTTCAATAAATTTTTCACTAATGTTAGCAATAAGATTTGGTGTTTTGGATTAACTTTGTAATTTCTATTCTTGATGATTTTCATCAAGTAATCAATGCTCAAATCTCTTATGGTGATTATTGTGTTTTGGGCTCTTTCATTTTTGCATCTTGTAATAGATCTGGTAGAATCTTCTTTGGGATAACTTAATTAATTTTCCACCTCTGTCAATAAACCTTGGTTTGTTTATGGTGATTTCAACAGTATTTTATTCTCTTTTGAACGATGTGGTGGTTGCTCTCCTAATATTCATTCCATGGAAGATTTTTCCAATATGATCCTTGATTGTAATTTGAATAATATTGGATTTAATGGTTCTAATTATACTTACAAAACTCTAGACTTTGGCAAAGGTTGGACCAGACTATTTTTAATACTCATTGGATCACTCAATGGACTATTACTTCTATAGATCATTTAAGTAAACCTTATCTGATCATGCTCCTCTTTTGGGTTCTATTAAAAAGAATTCTAATAGATTAAAGAATTTCTCTCCTTTCAGATTTCAAAACATCTGGATTCAGCATATTAATGTTGACCTCACTTTGGAGTGAATTCTCAACCTCCTCTTCTTAGACCTAAGGATCTTCGAGACACTAAGACTTCCTTAGTCAAAAGACACTTCTAGTTATTAGATGAACACTTAACCTAAACTTAGAGACTTAGAAGGGTTAATCATAGGATTAGGCTATGCCTTAGGGATTAAGGAGACCCACCTATTCTATAGCCTAAATTCGACATGTGTTCACCTTCTTAAACTAAACCTCAAATTCAATTCAAATATATAAAATCCAAATCCAAATCTTAATCAAATGATTGAATCTCATGATCGATCCAAAATTGAAACCCTTTCCTAAGCCCTATGATTTATCTTATGGACTCTTAGAAAAAATCCAAATTAATCCAAATTAATTCAAGATTTTCTCAAAGATAAATTCAACCCTTCAATCAATTTATCAAATTCAAACTCAAACTCAACTTCAAATCATGATCCAAACCTAAATCCAAATAAAATCAAATCCATATCCAAACCCTTAAGACAATTTCATGGGCTTAGCCAAGTTCTACCTAAAATCAATCAATCCTTCAATCCTCATTCCAAGTTCTACCTAAAATCATAATAAAAACCATCAAGTAAATCATTCATATTAGAATTCAAAATTAAATGCAATTTTAGTCAAGTCTAAGCTTAAATTAAATTAAATCATGATTTGAATGTTAAGTCACTAATATATATATAAAGAAAATGATAATAACAAATAAAAAATTATAATTTAACATACACAATCCATTTTAAATCTAAACTAAAGAGAGAGAGAGAGAGAGAGAGAGAGAGAGAGAGAGATTAAATCAATTCTAAACTTCAAATGAAATTTATTTAATTAAATCAAAATAAAAAAATAAAAATAAATGTTATATAAAATATTAATCATTAAATTAATATAACTTATAAATTATCATTCAATTATTTACTAAAGTTATTAAAATTATGTAAAACTTTAAAATCATTTATTTAAAAAAATCGTTTCACCAAATTATAAAAAAGTGAAAAATACAAAACTATTAAATGACCTACGCCTTGCTAGTTTATTTGATCGTGATAATGCATAAAAAATGTAAAAAAGAAAGAAATAATAAGAGGGAATGTTGGAGAAGTTGAGGCATGTAGGACAAAGTTGACATCTCTCTCTCTCTCGACTAAAAAGACACACTAAAAAAATGAGCCCCATCTTTTTTTTCATCTCCCTTAGCCAAGTAGTCCTCTCATTTTACTTGAGAGCTTCTCATCCCATCCACCCTAAAAAATAAAAAATCTCTAAGCACTCTCCTCTCCTGAACGCAAAGAAAATGAACTCTCCTCACGCCCATCTCTCTTCCTCTCAACCAAGTGAGGCCTAGCCAATCGCATCCATGCCTCCTCTTCCTCCAGAGTGACCTCTTCCTCACTTGCTCCAAAATTGAGACACAAGAAGATGCAACATGATCAAGACTTCCTTGATCCCACTAGCCCCATAAATTTGGCTACCTATAAAAGCACATGAGACATCCTATGAATTTTCTATTGATCAATAACCACTGCATAGCTAGCCACTGAACTCTCCCTCTATGCCTCCATACTCTTTCATAAAGACCATGACTTTCTATCCCAAGCCGGGTTCCATTCTTCATCGCTTCTCCAATCGGGGGAGAAGAACCCCTTCAAGGTCTCTAATAGATGGTTCTTTGATTCGTGAAGAAAGAATCCCTACAAAATTATCAAGTTAGTGATATGATCCTCCACGCCACGCCTGAGGTCTCCTTGAGGAGGAAGAAGATCCAAAGGATCATAGATGACATGATTGGCCATGAGGAAGGCCCCAACACGCCCTCACAACTCCATAAACTATTATTCCTTTGAGGGAAATGAGCCGAAAGTGGACATGGAATAGTATTGATGAAGAATAGTATGCTAGGGATTTAATTGCCAAAGCCATCCTCAATGATCTATATAAATTCCAAATCAAAGGCACTATTGTAGTCGGAGGGTTCTTTAATGATCCATAGTGGTATGCTCCTTCAAGAAGCTTTTGAACCTATTATTTTCAATGCCCTAACACATCATATATATAATCTGGTGGAGATTATTATTCTTGAAGACAAAAGGAATACATTAGCTACGCCCTAAGAGTGAAATCAAGCACAACCATCGACCTTTGATCTGATAAAAAATTAATCCAAAGCTTCAAGAAGGAAGCAAAATAACTTTGTTCTTTGAAAGATGTTTGAGCATTGATGGATTTAGAGCTATGGTATAGTGCCATCTATAGGTGAAGGTCATAGGTCATGATCATTTTGGTCAACCTATCAAAATTACTGCTTTTGGATGGATGGCTCGCATATTATAGCATGAGTTTGATCATCATTTGAATGGGACTATATACATGGATAAAATTATTCTAAGAACATTCAAAAAAGTCAAGAATCTGGATTTTCCTATTCCAATAAGATGCCCAAAGCCAAGTGTCTATGAGCAAGTGAGGAGGAAGTAAAACCATAGGAGCAAAGAAAAAGAATGCTAGTTAAGTATTGATTCACCCAACACACCTCAATATTTCTTCCAAATGAAGCCACCTCTTGGTCAAAATCCAACCGGACATTAGCTCTGTGATGTATAATTCTAAAATGCTTAGAAAGCCTTAGGGATCTCATGTTTGATGTGTTGAATGCAAGCATCATTAGATCCAACCTTTAGAGCCCATGCACTTTACTTTTAATCCTTTCTGAGAGTTTAGAGACAAAAGTAAGACTATTCATTTTATGTGTGAAGTTAGTTTTGATTATGTCAATGGCATAATGATTTGATTCCACCTATCAAGCCATGATTAACTCATGGTCATTTGATCTTTGATCAATGATCATGATTAATCCAATAATTTATTTATTATTAAATTCAATCCATCTAAAAAAGGAGTTAATCAATCTTTACAAAAAAAGAAAGAAATAATATGTGATCAAACAAAATCCCAAAAAATGTACAAATTAAATTTATAAAATTTAAGTAAAAATAGTATTAACTAAACCAATAACATTATAAATATTATAATCAAATATAATCAACATAATTTATGAAAGTCAATTATAAAAATCTCAATCCCTAATTGTTATATGTTGATCTTAAAAGTAAAAAGAAAATTTAGTTATGAGACATATCCTTAATTATAATTAATTTAACTATTAATTATTTGACTAAGCTTTATTTGATTAGTTATTCATATAAAATATTGGAGGAAAATGATTAGACTTCTTTCCTAATTGTTTCCTATTTTATTCATTAGGGGATTTATGGAATAGGATCTTTCCCAACCCATTCCATAAATCCATTTCATTTGGAGGATAATTAATCAATTTGAAAATTAAGTAAGAGAAATTGACTAATTAATTAATGATTTTATTAATCAAATTAAAATTACAATCATATCTGATCTTCATTAATTAATGGGTAGATCTTTAGGTGTTTAATAGCCTAAAGAAAGTTAATGAAATTATGATTTACCCATATGTGTTGGAAAATCATAAAAGTAATTAATTAAGTTCCTTAATCTAATTAATCAATAATTATGAGCTAATTGCATTAGACCCTATCATTTCTTAGATCATTGCAAGTTATTTTCATGCATATCATGTTGGCTCATAATTATTTAATGAATTACTTTAAGTAATATAGGTAAGGGTTAATTAGTGAATTTAATGCATATTACAACCTAATTAATCTATAAAATCCACTTAATTACATTTTATTAAACTAAATCAATTCACAAACATGGGAATGTGTTAGATCAACAAACTTTTCTTCATTTCATTAAATCAAATTGAAACATAAAATTTAAAAGTGACATAAGAAACTTTGGTTTGCTTCAAATGTTTTTATTTGGTATGATTATCTTTATGAATTAATTTAATTGAACAAAATCATGTTTTATGTTTAGTTTCTTTCCAATCATATTAAATGTTGTATGTCATTTGATTCATGCATTCATCTTTTGCAAAATTAACTAAATTAAATGGTTCCCTTTATGTTTCTTGCATGTGTTGATTTAATTTAATATAAGTGCCTATTATTATTAAATCAAAGTTATTTTCAAAAGTTTATAAGTCAACTATAACATTTGGAGTGATAATAGTTATAAATATTTATAAGCTTGCATGTGTCTATGGCTTAGAACATGTGATATGGAGTTCTCTTTCTTTAGTATATATGGATTTGCATAAAGTTTGAATGTTAACAAGTGTATAGTACATTTGAAAAGGACATAACATTTGTTTGAATTCATTCCAATGTATTTCTATGTTAGAATTTAGATAGAACTTTAGCTCACATATATAAATAATTCAATTGAAAGAAATATAACTTTTGCATGATTTTCCATTCTTGTAGTCACTTGTACATTCATGTGTATTCAAGAATAGTGGGTATATCTAGTTAGACATTCTGGATGCAAGGCTTTAAGTAGCCCCAAGGAGGTCTTTACCTCACCCTGGTTTAACAATGGTGAAGTATCTTAAAACTTTTATACACTTGTATGTGCATTTAGTTAGTGAATGAAAATCTCTTCAACTTTTCAACTTTAGCTCACATGTATAAATAATTCAATTGAAAGAAATACAACTTTTGCATGATTTTCCATTCTTGTAGTCACTTGTACATTCATGTGTATTCAAGAATAGTTGGTATATCTAGTCTGACATTCTGGGATGCAAGTCTTTAAGTAGCCCCAAGAGGTCTTTACCTCACCCCTAGTTTAATAATGGATAAATATACTTAAAACTTTTATACACTTGTATGTGCATTTAGCTAATGAATGAAAATCTCCTTTTCAACTTTAGCTCACATGTATAAGTAATTCAATTGAAAGAAATACAACTTTTGCATGATTTTCCATTCTTGTAGTCATTTGTACATTCATGTATGTGTATTCAAGAATAGGTATATCTAATCTGACATTCTGGGATGTGAGACTTAAGCCCCTCTTTCATTCCCTAGTTTAACAATGGCAAAGTATCCACTTAAAACTTTGATACACTTGTATGTGCATTTAGCTAATGAATTAAGATCTCCTTTTCTACAAATATACACATCTACATTCATCATCTAAGTGTGCTAAAACTTATTGTATGTGTAGTATATTTAAGATTAATATCATATGCATGTCACATGTGATGGAAAGGAATGATTGAACATATGTCATGTGATAGTAATTCAATTGAATTAATCTTAAGACCTTTCATATTAAATAAGATTATTTTAAGTGAGCCTAAACTTAGATTAAGTTATATTATAATAAGCCATTCACTAAAGAGAACTAAATCAAATTTACATGCTTTAGAAAGTGGCTTAAGGTAGGGATGAAAGAGGGCAATCTTCTTCTTCACTTTATAACACTTAGTTGCTAAGTGTAATGAAATGAAACAAAAGAAAACACAAATTAAAATTCTCAAATCAATTAAATAACTTCAAGTGAGACCAACCCTTCATGTTAAATTAAATCTTTCTAAACTTAGAGAACTACAACTCTAATGCCTAGCAAGACATACCACACAAGCCTTAACACACACATTAGAATTAAGTCACTACTTCTAGCTTTATGTTAGGGTAGTGCTTGGTATGATGTATATTTTAGTTTATGTATTATGTAGACCGGATGTTAGGTGTGTATGCCTCATAGACTGGATGGTAGGCCATGATTAGCCTAATCATGTTTTATAGGGATTATGTTTAATGGGCCACTTAAAAAATAAAAATACCAATGCACTCTTTAAAGGTTGTGTAGCCCTAAGCATAATCCAAGTTAGGGGTGGTGGAAAATTGGTTTTGCTTGGGTGGCTAGAAACTACAGGAGGATGTCATGCCTTTGAAGTGGAACAAATTAAATCAAAGGAAAGAAATGAAGACTTGAAGAAAGAAGAATGAAGACCCCATAGCATTCATTCATTATAAATTATAATTATTATTTTGTAATTTTGGGTTGTAAAGATACTACCCATCTTTTCTTTTTTTGGGTTGTACAGTACGTACAGATCGACCTTATTTTCTTTCACGATAGTTATAAATTGGTTCATGATTTGCTTAGGATGTGTACTAGAAATACAATGCTTTTCTTAATTTCTTAAATGATTGATGTTTGAATGTGTGACTTGATGCGATTAGGCTCTTAGAGAAAAATAAATCTTTTATCCAACTACAACACATAACTACATTTTTAAATAATTCATAACCTCACATAAAGCCTAGGTATTAAATAAAGATAATTAAAAGATTTAGCAACCCCTTAGCTGAATATTATATGTCTCACATCATGTATGCATATTGCTTTAATCTTACTAAGAGAGGGTGTCCATCCTTGCATGATAGGGGAAGGCTTGACCTTTGAGGGCCTCCTCTATGATTGAAACACAAATTTCCCATTTATTTAGCCAACAATCTAACTTCATCATGCATATAGGCATACCAAATCCAAAAATCTTTGTCAAAATGAAGTGTCCAAAATCAAATAAAATTTGAAAAGATTTTCATTTGTAGATTAAGTCATTACTCATACCACTCATGCTCTAGTCTCTTAGGGAGTCGGTTTAATGACTTTTGTCTCTTTCTAAATTAATAATAGCCTAACTATCTTTCAAATGCATAAGACTTGCCTACATGGTTTTAAAATCATAGGAGGAGTTAGCTGGCTGCCACTCTATGTGGTTATAAGCCTAGCGGTCGACTGGCTTATTCTTTTTTGTAAAGGTAAACTTTATGCCCATTTTTTCTTAGACTTAGGTCGTTCTTTGGCTCATGCCAAAGCTCCCTAGATATAGTGTCTGAGGTTACTATTTCATTCAAGCTACTAGCATAAATCCTCAACTCTTAGGCATTTCCACAACTTTGTGTTGTTGGATTATAAGTCCTAGCTTTCTAATAAAATGTCAACTTCAATAAAATTAATCTCTTCAGCTTCAAACATATAAACTCCAACCATAGGATAGATTAGAATGCTCACTAGGCTTCCTAGTATCATGAGCATTTCCTACTCATTCCCTTTGTCCTCAATAATAAGTCTTCTCTTTGAACAATCCCTTTTAATTTTTTAATACAAACAATCCTTTCATAGTCTAGCCTTGAAATCATTGGAGACCTTAATTTATACTTTAATTGAGAGTACTCCTAAGGAATTCACATTCTAGGATGTAATTAATTATAGGGGCTTGCCTCCTTAGGGAACTTAATGAACCCGACTTAAAATAGACCCTACTTTACTTTTCCATGTAAAGTAGGGGAAAGATCTCTCTATATTCAAAACCCATCATGCCTTAGAGTCCTTAATAGGTGATTAGGTCTATTATAGGGTGATGATTTCTATCTATCGAGATAGTGTATCATTCTTTAATTTCATACTAGATCACTTCAATAAGTACCCCGAGATTTGTGTGTGGTGTCCCGCATCTCAAAAATAAACACCATAATTAATTTTTAAATGTTGTTGCTAACAATTAGAAAGCTCCTTTACATTTTGATAATTCGATTACGAGGATGAATAGACTTTGGTTTAAACTGAAATGACTTAAACAAAATCTGGTTTGGTGGAACAAGCATTAATTTAAAAATCTTTTTGCTAATATGAAAGATATGGAAAATTTTGTTTATGATCTTGAAGTTTATATTATGAAGAAACCTTCCAAGATTATGGACTTGAATGAGGCGAAGGATAAACTTGTTAATTTTCAAAATATGGAAGAAACTTATTAGCATCAAAAAGCTATTAGTAAACATATTACAGATGGTGATAGAATACTAGGTATTTACATGCTTTATTAATAAAAAGAGAGCTTTAAAAATATTTAGAAAATTAAAAATGATAATGGAGAATGGATTACAGAGAATAATGATATTAAGGATTTGATTATTAATTATTTTAGAAATGTGCTTAATAAGAGTTGCTCTTATGAAGTTATTTCTAAATCGTACTTGATTCCTTCTATTATTACTAATGATGACAATGCTTTGCTTACTATTTTGCCGAATGAAGATGAAAATTTTAAAGTTCTTAATAGCATGAAGATATATTATGTTGCTCATTAGGGTTTCATTAGTCAAATTTTTTCAAAAATATTGGTTTATTATTAAAAATGATTTGATTGATGTTGTGGTTGATTTCTTTAATGGTAATCATTTTCCTAGATATTATTTTAGCACTTCATTTAAGAAAAAATAATGGACTATTAGTGAGTTTAGACCTATCACCTTCTTTAATAAGCTAATTTCCAAAATTATTGCCAACAGGCTTAGTCCTCTTCTTCATAAGATCTCTCTCAACCAAACTAGTTTTCATAGAGGTAAATATATTTCTTATAATATTTTACTTACCCAAGAATTAATTCATGATTTAGATGCTAGGAATAGTGGCGGAAACATTCTTTTCAAATTAGATATTACCAAAGCTTTTTAATCTCTTGGATTTCCTTTTTCACATTATGAATTTATTTGGGTTTTCTGATATTAAAAATTGTATTAATAATGCATGGTTTTCTATTTTGCTTAATGGGGAAGCTTTGGGTTTCTTTCCTTCCTCCCATGGCTTAAGGCAAGGGGATCCTTTATTTTCTACTTTATTTATCATTGTTGTTGAATACTTACCTTGGAGCATTAATGATTTATTCTTAAATAATCCTAGTATGTATTAGAGAACTCTTGGTGGTTTTCATGTTTCCCGTTTAAGCTTTGTGGATGATTTCATTATTTTTTGCAATGCTTCTATTCATCATATCAAGAATCTTAAAAATCTTTTAAATACATTTCGTAGAGAAAGTGGTCTTACTATCAATGACAAGAAAAGCTATTTTAATTACTTCTTTGAGTATCTCCAATAATAAAATCAAGCACATACTACATATAACTAATTTTAAACATCAACATTTACCTCTTAAGTACTTGGATGCTCCTCTTTTTAAAGGTCCAAAATGATCCCATCTTTTTGATGAGTTAATTCAAAAAATTTTAAATAAAATTTCTATTTGGGAATTCATTTACTCTCCTTTGGTGGTAAGCTCATTATTGTTAAAAGCACTCTCAATTCAATGTCTGTATTTGATTCAAACTATTAAAATACCTAAACCTAAAATAAATAAAATAAAATAAACCTAAACCAAAACTAAAATAAATAAAAACAAAACATAAGCCTAAAATAAACTAAACGTAAACCCTAAATGAAATAAAATAAAATAAACTAAAAATAAACCTAAACCAAAACTAAAAACTAAAACATAAAAATAAACCTAAAATAAAAACCTAACACCTAAACTTAAAAACTTAAAATAAAAACCTAAACCTAAACCTAAAAATAAAAATAGAACTTAAACCTAAAAAATAAGCATAAACCTAAACCTAAAAATAAACTAATTTGAAAAGCCTAAAATAAAAAATAAACCCAAAATAAATAAATAAAACTAAATACAAAAAATAAACCTAGATAAAAAAATAAAAATAAAATAAACTAAAATAAATCAAAAATAAACTAAATAAACCTAAACCTTTTTTTAAAACCCTACCCTAAACTCCAAAAACCTAAACCTACACCCAACCTCTAAATATACTAACTATCAAAATAAAATAAATCTAAATAAATAAATAACAAATAAATAAAATATCTTTTTATTTTTTTTTTTAAACTACTTAATTTATTCTACTAAAATAAATTTAAAAAACCAACCATTTTTTGCTTATTTAAACATACTAAAACTTCGCTCCAAAACCATAAACCTATAATGATTTACTCTACTAACTACCATCCTCTTATACCCAACTTCTCTAAACCAAACTCTAACAAATCTCATTTCCCTCTACCATTTGGTTACCCAACCAATACACAAATATAAACCCTAAAAACCTAAAACTAAACCAACGCTAATCCAGATAACATGCAACTAAAAAATTTCGCTAAAGCCTAAAGCCAAAACCCTAATTTCCTAAACCCTAAAAGATAAACAACCTAAACTTAATAAAAAAAATAAATAAATAAAAAACCTAAACCAAAATAAAAAAAATATAATAAAATAAAAACATAAACTAAAACATAAACCTAAACCTAAAAAGAAAAAAATTAAAAATTAAAATAAAAATTAAACTAAAATAAAATAAATAAAAAACAAAACTAAAGAACAAAAATAAAAAACCTAAATAAAATGAAAATAAACCTAAAATAAAATAAAATATAAATTAAATAAAACTTAAGTAAAAATGAAAATAAAATTAACCTAAAGGTAAAATAAACTAAAATAAATAAAAAATAAATTAAACCTAAACCTAAACATAAAAAAACTAAAATAAATAAACCCAAATAAAATAAAACCCAAATAAAATAAAGAAAATAAATAAAAATAAAAACTACTTATTGGTTTTATTTTTTTTTAAAAAGTACCCAGCTAACTATTCTACACTAAACCATACACTAAATAAAGTAAAATAAACCAAATCTGCCTTTAAATATTTTAAAATAAACCTAAACTAACCCTTAACCTGATCCCTCCCTACCCAACCTAAAACCTATCTCATGAAAATATTAACCTCCATACCTTACATACCATACCCAACTCCTAACCATACCATACTATCCCTATTATACCTCCCTTACATACCCTCCCTAAAAAAAATAACCCTGGCTCCCTCCTATCCCTAATCTCCCTTCCTACCCTACCCTCCTGGTAGGACCTACCCTACCTTCCCTCCATGGGCTAACCACCCAGGTGGACTACCCTCCCCACCCTTAAACCCTTTAAACTTTTGGCTTTGACTAAATACAAATAAATAAATAAAACCTAAACTAAAATTAAATCATAAACCAAAATCTAAACCTAAACCTAAAAGAAAGATAAAAAAACTAAACTAAACTAAAATAAATAAACCAAAATGAAAGAAAACTAAAATGATAAAATGGCTGGTGTTATAAAATAAACCTAATTAAAATCTAAATGAAACCTATAATAATGAAATAAAATGGTAAATACATAAAGAATAAATAAAATTGTAAATAAAATAAAATAAATACCTAAACTACTGGTTTACTTATAAAAAAAATAAAATATAAAAAACATCCCTCCCTAAATCAAACCATGGGTAAACTACACTGGTTACCACCCTAAACCCTACCTTACCCACCTAAACCTACCTGGGCTACCCCAAACCTCCATAACCCACTTCTAAGACCCTCATTTTAACTCCAAATAAACAAAATAAAATAAACCTACTTCTAAAATACAACTATATAAATCTAACCCTACCTTATCTACCTATGAACCCACTATAAATAAACTAATACTGAGCCTAACTAAAATCCTAAAATAAACCTTTAAACCCAAACCTCCTAAAATATAATAAACATAAACCTCAATAAAATACCTAAACAAATAAAATAAAATAACTAAAATGCAAACCAACCTATAAACTAAAATAAAATCAAACTAAAATAAATATAAAATAAATAAATAAACTAAAAATAAAATAAACCTAAATAAATAAAATAAAAGACTAAAATAAATAAAAATGGCTAAATAAACTAAACTTCTTGGTTTGCTCCATAAAAAACAATAAAATACAACCAAACCTAAAAAACGACCCTAAACCCTACATGCCACTCCCTAAACTTGAACTCTTTAGGCCCTACCCTAGCCCTATCCTAACCACCACTCCTAAACCCTACCCTGAGCCCTAAACTTACCTGAGCCCTGGACACCACCATCATGCAACCCTATCCTCCCTAACTACACACCTAGACATACCCTGGGCCCTACCCAAATAATAAAAAATAAACCACTCTACTAATCTTTAAAATCTAGCTAAATACAAAATAATAACCTGCTAAAATAAATCTTAAATAAATATAAACCTAAATCTAAATAAACTACCATCCACCTACTAAATAAAATAAAATTAACTAAAATAAACCTAAACTAAATGAAAAAAACCTAAAATAAAACTAAAACAGAGCTAAACTAAACCTAAATCCTAAACCCTAAAACCTAATAAAACTAAAACCTAAAAACTAAACCCTAAACCTATAAAAAAAAAATAAAATAAAAAACTAAACTTAAATAAATAATTTAAACCTAAACCTAAAATAAACTAAACCTAAACCTAAAGCTAAACTAAATAAATAAAATAAACTAAAATAAATAAACCTAAGCTAAAATAAAACTTAAAACTAAACCTAAATTAGAAACCTAAAACCTAAACCAAAAAATAAAATTAAAACTTAAACCTAAACCTAAAAATTAAAATTATAGTCTAAACTAAAAAAATAAAATAAAATAAAATAGAACTAAAAAATAAATCTAAACCTAAACCAAAATCAAAAAAAGAAACTAAATAAAAATAAAAAATAAACTAAATAAATCTAAGCATACTAGTTTACTTAATTTTAAAAAAGATAAATAATTAAATTAAACAAAATAAAATAAACCTAAACCTAAACTATAATAAACTAAACTAGAATAAATAAAACTTGAACCAAAACCTAAAATAAACTAAACCTAAACTAAATAAAATAAAATAAACCAAAATAAATAAAACCTTAAAATAATCTAAACTAAAATAAATAAAACCTAAACATAAACTTAAAATAAACTAAACCTAAACCTAAATCCTAAAGATAATAAAATAAACTAAAATGACCTAAACCTAAACTAAAAAACTAAAACCTGGAAATAAACCTAAAATAAAAACATAAAACCTTAACATAAAAAAATGAAAATAAAAACTAAACCTAAACCTAAAATAAAAAAATAAAACCTAAACCTAAAAAATAAAATAAAAATAAAACTAAACTAAAAAAAACATAAACCTAAATCTAAACCTAAAAAATAAACAAAAATAAATAAACCTAAAATAAATAAACTAAACTAAATAAAAATAAAAAATATACTAAAATTAAAATTAAGATAAAACTAAAATAAATAAAAAATAAACTAAATAAACCTAAACCTTCTAGTTTACTTAATTTAAAAATAAAAAACCCCCTAAACTCTAAAATCAAATTAAAAAAACCAAAGCTGCCTTTTTTTAAATAAACTATTAAACTTAAACTCCCTAAGAAAACCCTGACCTCAAAAACTGACCTACCAACCCTGACCTACCTAAAACTAGACTAACCCAATCCAACCCAATCAAACTCTATCCTAAAACTAAAACTTACTACCTGACTTCTGACTGAGCCATGAGCCCAGACCCTAAACTGAGCCAAACTACTAAAAAAAACTTGAAACCTACCTAAACCCTAAACCCACTACCTACCCCATACCCTAACCTGCTCCCTAAACCCTGGGCCCTATAACAACCCTAAACTAAACCCTAACCACAAACCTGGGCCCTACACCTTCCTCCTAAACCCTAAACCCTATCAAAACTAACTAAAAAAATAAAGCTATAAACTTAAAATAAATTAAATAAAACCTAAAAATAAATAAAACCTAAAAATAAAATAAAGATAAATAAAAAAAACATAAACCTAACCTAACTGGACCTAAACTTAAAAATAATAAAACAAAAAAATACTAAACTAAAATAAAGTAAATAAAAACAAAAACTAAACTAACAAAAAAAAACCTAAATAAAATAAACCTAAAATAAAAGTAAAATAAACCTAAAAATAAAATAAAATAAAATAAATAAAAACATAAAATAAAATATAAATAAAATAAACATAAAATCAAAATAAATAAAATAAAATAAATAAATAAAAGATAAACTAAATAATAAAAACTACTTGGTTTGAACATAAAAAAACCCTACCCAACTAACCCTAAACTTTAAACCTAAACTCCACTAAACCACAAAAACCCTAAAAACCCAAACCACTAAACCAAAACCATAAACCCTAAACTAAAAACCACCCATAAATGCTAAATCCTACCATAAACCCTAAAACCCAACCTAACCCTTACTACACTAAACCCCAAAGCTAAACCCTAAAAACCTAAATAAACCTAAACTAAATACCATAAATAAATAAATAAAAGACTAAACCTATAATAAATTAAATAAAATGTAAACTAAACCCACCAAACCTAAACTAAACCTAAACCTAAAATTAAATAATATAAATAAAATAAATAAAACCACTAAGAAATAAAATAAACCTAAACTAAATAAAATAAAAACTAAATGTAAAGTAAAATAAAATAAACCTAAATAAAATCAATAAAATAACTAAAACTTAAAAATAAATAAAATAAAATAAACATAAAGCTACAAAATAAACTAAACTAAAATAAATAAACCTAAACCTAAAGCTAAAATCTATAACCCTAAACTAAGTAAAATAAAATAAACTAAAAAATAAACTGACATAAACTAATAAACCTAAATAAAATGAAAATAAAACCTAAAACCTAAACCTAAAAAATAAAATAAAACCTAAAAACTTAAAAAATAAAAGAAACCAAATTGAAAATAAAATAAAAGTAAAACTAAATTGAAAATAAACATAAACTAAACCAACAAAATAAATATTAAATTAAAATTCTAAACTAAAATAAATTAATAAAATAAATAAACTAAACTAAGTAAAATAAATAATAAACCTAGATAAAATAGATAAATAAATAAAATAATAATTTAAACTAAATAATCCTAAACCTACATTTTTTTTTTTAAAAACCCTAAACCCTAAACCCTAAACCCTAAATCCTATTGTAAACCTAAAATAATCATAAATCTTAAACTAAACATCAATGGTAAAACAACTAAAACCAAACCCTGTCTCACTATAAACCTACTAAATAAAAATAAATAAAACCCAACCTAAACCTAAACTAAACCTAAATCCTTAACCTGACCCTAAACCAAAATCTCCTTAAACCCTAACTCCCTAAACCCTACCAAATAACCATTACCCCTAAACCCTATAGACCCTGCCAAACCCTAAACCCTTCTCAAAAAACTCCTAAACTATTCCCTGAGCTAACCCTAACCTAAACCCCAACTCCCAAAACCCCCACTACCCAACCTACAACATAACCTTAAAAAATAGATAACTAAATCTCTAAACTAAAAGTAAAGAAAATAAACAAATAAATAAATTAAAATAAATAAATAAACCTTTAAACAAAACTTAAACATATAAATAAAACTATATATATAAACCTAAATAAATAAAATACCAAAACCTAAACTAAAATATAAACCTAAAATGATTAAAATAAATAAAATAAAATAAACCTAAAAATAAACTAAAATAAATTAAATCAAAATAAATAAAACCTAAACTTAAACCTAAAATAAACTAAACCTAAAACCCTAAACTAAATAAAAAAATTAAAATTAAAATAACTCTAAACCTAAATTAAAAAGAAAATTATAAAATAAACCAAAAAATAAAACCTAAAACATAAACTAAATAAAATGTAAAAATTAAATAAATAAAAAAAACCTAAACCTAAATAAAATAAAAAATAAATTAAAATAAAATATAAACTACAACCTAAACCTAAACCTAAACTCAAAAGAAAATTAAATAAAAAATTAAAAACTAAACTAAAATAAAATAAATAAAACCTAAACTAAACTAAAAAAATTAAAAAACCTAAATAAAATAAAAAATAAACCTTTAATAAAATGAAATAAACCTAAAGTAAAATAAAATAAAACTAAATAAAACCTAAACTTAAAAATATAAAACCTAAAATAAATAAAAAATAAAACCTAAACTAAAAAAACTTAAACCTAAAATAGAAATAAAATAAACCTAAACCTAAACTAAATAAAATTAAACTAAAATAAATAAAACCTAAACCTAAACCTATAACTTTAACCTAAACCTAATCTAATAAAATAAAATAAGCCAAAAATAAACCTAAACCTAAACTAATAAATAAACCAAAAATAAACCTAAAATAAATACCTTAAACCTAAACCTAAAAATAAAAAAATAAAACATAAACCTAAATACAACAATAACAACAACAATAATAAGCCTTAATCCCACTAGGTGGGGTCGGCTACATGAATCCTTTCTCTCCATTGTGTCCTATTATGTCAAATTCTCATTTAAATCAAGTATACTAAGATCATTCTTATACATCTTAACCAAGTTTTTTTAGGTCTACCTCTAGCTTTCTTAACATAAGGCAAATCTAATGCATCTACTCTCCTAATCGGGTCATCGAACGACCGACGCTTTATGTGGCCAAAACCATAAGGAGAATCTACCTAATCTTATCTACCAGGCTACTCAACTTTTTCCCAAATATACTAATTTTGCATTCTATCTCTAAGAGTAAAGCCACTCATCCACCCAAGCTTCCTCATCTCTGTAACACTTAACTTAGTCTTATGCTTCTCTTTTATTGGCCAACATTCTACACCATAAGTCATTGCAGGTCTTACCCCCATCTTATGAAAATTTCCCTTAAGTTTAAGTGGAACTTTTCTATCACATAATAGGCTAGATGCATTCCTCCACTTCAACCATCCAACTCGAATTCTACTAATAACATCTCCATCTATTTCACCATCATTTTGAACAATAGAGCCTAAATATCTGAAATGCTCACTCTTATTAAGACTTGTTCACCTAATGTCACAACACTACCACTAGAACTTCTACAGCTAAAATTACACTCCATATATTAAGTTTTAGATATACTTAAATGAAAACCTTTAGACGCTAGAGTTGACCTCCATAATTCAAGTTTCTATTGGACTCCCTCTCTAGTCTTATCAACAAGAAGAATTTCATCGAAAAGCATACACCAAGGTATATTCTTGTAAATGCTAGTAAGAACATCCATAACTAAAGTAAAAATATAAGGGCTTAAAGATCCTCGATGTAATCCAACGAAATAGGAAAATATTTTATCAATCCCTCCTTGTGTTTGGACACAAGTAAGCTCTAGTATACATATCCTTAATGACTTGAATATAACCAATATTAACTCCTTTCTATTCTAGAACTATCCAAAGAACATCTTTTGAAACTTTATCATAAGCTTTCTCTAAATCAATAAATATCATATGTAGATCCTCCTTACTTTCTCTATGCTTCTCCATCAAACCCCTTAACAAATGTATAGCATCCATAGTAGATCTACATGGCATGAAACCAAACTGATTGTGAGAAACTTCTATATCACATTGTAGCCTATGCTCAATTACTCTCTCCCATTATTTTAATGTATGTCACATTAACTTAATTCCTCTATAATTTGCACACTATTATGCATCACCTTTATTCTTAAATATAGGAACCAACAAACTCTTTCTCCACTCATCTGACATCTTTTTAGTCTTTAAAATGACATTAAAAATATTTGTAAGCCAAGAAAGTCATTGATCTCTTAAACTTTTCCACACTTCTATTGGAATATTATCCAGTCCTACTGCTTTTCCACATTTCATTTTCTTTAAAGCTTCACTAACCTCGATTTACTAATATGATAAAATGAAATTCTCTATTTTTGTTAAGGGTATTAAGGTTTCTAAAATCAATCATACTTTCAAATCCTTCATTGAAAAGTTTATCAAATACCTCATCCACTTATTTTCAATATCCTTTCTAAAAAAGCATTTTATTATTTTCATCCTTATACACCTCACTTGAACTATGTCTTTACTTCTCCTATCTCTTTGGTTGGCTTATACATACATCTTTCACCTTCTTTGGTATCTAATCTATTTTATAAATCATTAAAGCTAAATTTTTTTGCATCATAAATTACTTTCTTAGAATCTCTAGCCACTTTATATCTTTCCCAATTCTCATAGATTTTACATATAAACCAAGTTTTATAACAATGCTTCTTATTTCTTATGTTTTCTTGCACACTCTCCACCACCAACTATTTTTATTAAAAGAAGCTTTTCCTTTTGATTCTCCAAGCACATCTTTAGCAACTTGCTTAATTTTACTTGATATTTTTCCCACATAATTAGCTTCCTTATGAACATCCCAAATTCTAATTTCTTGTGGCTTGCTTTTAAAATATTTTTATTTGTGTTCTTTAAGTGTCCCCATCTAATCCTAGGATAATAATTTAGTTTATTTTTCTCTTACAACCTTTCATCTTAAAATCTAAAACTAATAGTCGATGTTGGGTACTTAAAATTTCACTTGAATGACCTTATAATTTTACAATTTAATGATCTATTTTTCTTATCAAAAATAATCAATCGTGTTTTACTAAATCCATTTTATAAGTAATAATATGTTCATCTCTTTTCTTAAATAAAGTATTAGCAACTACAAAATCATAAGCTAAGGGAAAATCTAATATAGTCCTACCTTCTTCATTAGTCACTCCAAAAACATAACCACCATGAATACTTTTAAAATCATCTACCACTCTACCAACATGTCCATTTAAATCTCCCCCAATAAATATTTTTTCTTCAAGAGGTATCTTCTGTATAAATCTCTCAAATTCATTCCAAAATTTTTCTTTTGAGCTTACCTCCAAACCTACTTGAGGAGCATAGACTCTTATAACATTGATAATCTTAGTATCAACAATAATCTTTATAGCTATAATTCTATCTCCCCATCTATTAATACTTATAACATTATCCTTCAAACTTTTATCTATAATCACACCTACACCATTTCTAGTTCGACTTTACAGAATACCAAAGTTTAAAACCTAAACTATCAATCTCCTTGGCCTTCTCACCAACCCATTTAGTATCTTGAACACATAAAATATTTTACCTTTCTATGAACCATAATATCTATTAATTCCATTAATTTACGTAAGAGTACCTATATTCCAAGATCCTAACCTAATTCTAGTTTCATGGACTAACTTCTTTGCTAGTCCATAATGTGGGAACCCTTGCTTACTTAACAACAGGCGATCACTCTACATTTTTTCAGTATTCAAGACATATACGTACATCTGGGGACGCCTAGCATTAACACAATGATTTAAAGGATTCATGTCATGATTATTTAGATAAATTTTATCTTTGGTGTCGACTACCTAAGACCCTCCACTTTTGCATCCGGGACTACATGGTAGTGTTAAAACATAAACCTAAATAATAAAATAAAATAAAACTAAAAGGAACATAAATCTAAACCTAAACATAAAAAATAAACCAAAATAAAAAACCTAAATTAACATACATAAAACTACATTAAATGAACTTAAGAAAATAAAAATAAAAATAAACCAAAATCAAAATAAAGAAATAAAATTAACTAAAATAAATAAAAATAAACTAAATAAACCTAAACTACTAGTTTGTAATTTAAAGAAAATAAAACAATAAGAAAAAAACCCTAACCCAAACTATCTAAAATACAACCCCAAAACTCTAAACCTAAAACAACCCAAAAACACTAAACCTACAATAAACCTGAACACTAACCCTACACCTAAACTAAAATAAAACCCTAAATAAAATAAAAATAAAAATAAACACTAAACCTGATCCTAAACCCTAAAAGGCCTAACCTGAGCCTAAACCCTAAACCTAAACCCTAATTCAACCATAACCACCCTACCTACCTAAACCCTAAACCTACTTTAAGATCCTAAAACATAAAAACTAAATAACATAAAATAAATTTAAAGAAAAATCTAAACCTAAATAAAATAATAAAACCTCACTAAACCTACCTTAAACTTGAGAACATAAACCTAATCCTAAAGCTAAAATCAAAAAAAAAAAAAATAAAACTGAACTAATGAAAAATAAACCTAAAATAAAAACCTAAATAAAATAAAACTAAGATAAAAATAAAATAAACTAAAATAAATAAAATATAAAACCTAACCATATAAAAGAAATAAAACCTAAAATAAAGATAAATAAACCTAAACCTAAACTAAGATAAAGTAAACTAAAATAAAATAAAAAATCAAAATTAAACTAAAAAATAAAGATAAATAAAATAAATAAAAGCTAAAACCTAAACCTAAAATTAAACCTAAAATAAAAACTAAAACCTAAAGCTAAAAAAATAAAATAAAAAACTAAACCTAAACCTAAAAATAAAAAATAAAACTTGAACTTAATAAATAATATAAACATAAAACTAAACTACAAAAAAATAAACCAAAACATAAACTTAAAAGATAAACTAAAACAAAAATTGTAAACTATAAAAAATAATACTAAAATAAATTGAATAAAAATAAAAAATAAACCTATATAAAAATTAAAAATAAACTAAACTAAAATAAATAAATAATAAACTAAATAAACTTAAACCTATTAGTTTTTTTAGTCTAAAAAAAAAACCCTAAACCATATAGCCTAAACCCTAAGCCCTAAATCCTAAACCCTATACCCTAAACTCACTTTAAACCCTAAACCCTAAACCTACAACCCCTAAACTCTAAATACTTAAATCCTAAACCCAAAATAAGATAAAAATAAAATAAAAAATAAAACCCTAAAACCCTTAACCCTATACCCTAAACCCTAAACCCTAAAACCCTAAACACTAAACGCCAAACCCCAAACCCCAAACCATCAACCCTAAATCATAAACCCTAAACCCTAAGCCCTAAAACATACAACCCTAAACCCTAAACCTGAATCCCCATACCCTAAATGTTAAAGTAACCCTAAACCCTAAACCTTAAATCCTAAGCCCTAAAAAGCTAAAAACTAAACCTAAACTAAGTAAATCTAAAAATAAATAAATAAACCTAAACCAAAATAAAAAAATAAAAAAAAGAATAAAAACATAAACTAAAACCTAAATCTAAACCTAAAATGAAAAAAAAATAAATTAAAATAAAATAAATAATCTAAACTAAATTAAAAAATAAAAACCTATATAAAATAAAACTAAACCTAAAATAAAATCAAATAAAACTAAATAAAACCTAAAAGCTAAAAGAAATAAAAAAGTCACAACCTAAACCCTAATATAAAAAAAACTAAACCTAAAATAAAAATAAAGTAAACCTAAACCTAAACTAAAATAAATAAAATCTAAACCTAAACCTAAAATAAACTAAACCTAAACCTAAAGCTAAACTAAATAAAATAAAATAAACTAAAAATAAACCTAAACCTAAATTAAAAAATAAAACCAAAAAATAAACTTAAAATAAAAACCAAAAACCTAAACCTAAAAAATATAATAAAAACCTAAACCAAAACCTACAAATAAAAATAAAACCTAAAACTAAATAATAAAACAAAAATAAAATTAAACTAAAAGATAAACCTAAACCTAAACCTAAACTTAAAACTAATAAAATAAACCTAAACTAAAATAAACAAGCCTAAAATAAATATAAAACTAAATAAAAATAAAAAATAAACCTAAATTAAAATAAAAAAAATAAAATAAACTAAAATTAATAAAAAATAAACTAAGTAAATTAAAAAAATGAAATAAACCTAAACTTACCAATTTACTTTAAAAAAAATTGTAAGCCCTAAATCCTAAACCTTAAACACTAAACCCTAAACCCTAAACCCTAGACCCAAAACCTTAAAAAACCCTAAACCCTAAACTCTAAATCATATTCATAAACCCCCAACCCAAAACCCTAAACCCTAAACCCTAAACCCTAAACCCTAAACATTAACCCTAAACCCTAAACCCTAAACCCCAAGCCTAAACCTAAACCTAAGCCACTAAATTAAAAAAGTAAACTTAAACACTAAGAATGAACCTTCAAGAACATCATCATCAAACTAGGCTCGCTTAGATCTGTGGAGGAACGATGCAGTATCTATGGGTGGTGGGGATGAGGAGGGTGGGTTTGAGGTGGTGGGAAAGGTGGTGGTTATGAAGGTGAGAGGGGTTACAATGGTGGTGGGGGAGAGATCGAGGATATGATGGTGGATCTCGCTACTCAATAGGTTCTGATGGGAACTAGAGAAACTAAATAACGACCAATTCGATCAACTACTTATGGAATTATTTCTTTACAGTAGAGACGATTCTACTTATCTAGGGTTTTTGATTTTCTATGCTCATTTTGATCTAAATAAAAAATAAACCTAAACCTACCAATTTAATTTAAAACCTAAATGCTAAACGCTAAACCATAAACACTAAATGATAAACCTTAAACCCTAAAACTAACCCTCTATAAAAAATCCTAAACCCTAAACCTTAAACCCTAAACTAACCCTAAACCCTAAACCACCCTAAAACCTAAAACCTAAACTAAATAAAACCTAAAACTAAAATAAATAAAAAAACCTAAACATAAATAAAAAATAAAATAAAATAGAAACCTAAACTTAAACTTAAACCAAAGCTTAAACCTAAATCTAAAAATAAAATAAATAAAAACCTAAACTAAACTAAAAAATAAAATAAACCTAAAAATAAAAAACCTAAATAAAGTAAAACCTAAACATAAAATAGAAATAAAATCAATCTAAAATAAAATAAAATAAAAACTAAATAAAAACCTAAGCCTAAAAAATATACCTAAAAATAAAACCTAAAAATAAATAATAAGGAAAACATCTTCCCTAAACTAAAAAATAAAAACCTAAACCTAAAGTAAACAAAATAAAATAAACCTAAACCTAAACTAAAATAAATAAAACCTAAAATAAACCTAAAATAAAATAAAATGAAAATAAATAAAATCCTAAAATTAAAAAATATACCAAAATAAATAAAAAACTTAAACCTAATAATAAAATGAAATAAACAAAATAAAATAAACCTATACCTAAACTAAAATAAATAAAACCTAAATCTAAACCTAAAATAAATAAACTAAAAAAAACCTAAAATAAAAATCTAAAACTTAAATATAAAAAAATAAAATAAAAACCTAATCCTAAACCTAAAACCAAGCCTAAAATATAAACTAAAATAAGAACGTAAACTAAAATAAATAAACTAAACTAAATAAAAATTAAAAATAAATATAAAGATAAATAAAGAATAAAATAAACTAAATAAACCTAAACCTACTAGTTTACTTAATTTTAAAAAAAACACTAACCCTAAACCATAAATCCTAAACCCTGAAAACCCCAAAGCCTAAACACTAAACCCTAATCCTTAACCCTAAACCATAAACCCTAACACCCTAAACCCTAAACCCTAAACCCTAAAACCTAAAACCTAAACCTAAATTAAATAAAACCTAAAAAATATAAAAACCTAAACATAAATAAAATAAATAATAAAATAATAAAACCTAAACTATAACTAAACCTAAACCTAAAAATAATAAAATAAAATAAATAAATAACCTTACAAAACTTAAAACAAAATGAATCTAAGAATAAAACCCAAATAAAATAAAACTACACATAAAATAAAACCAAATAAACCAAAAAAATAAAATAAAATAAAAACTAAATAAAAATAAACCTAAAATAAACCAAAATAAATATAAAATCTAAAACCCTAAATAAAATATTAAACCTAAACCTAATATAAAAATAAAATAAACAAAATAAAATAAACTTAAACCTAAACTAAAATAAATAAACTTAAACCAAAACCCAAAATAAACTAAACCTAAACCTTAAACTAAATAAAATAAAATAAACTAAAATAACCCTAAACCTAAACTAAAAAATAAAACCTAAAATAAATAAAATAAAACCATAACCTAAACTAAAAATAAATTAAACCTAAACCTAAAATAAAATAAAAATAAAACTAAACTACAAAATAAACATAAATCTAAACCTAAACCTAACAAATAAACTAAAAAAAACTAAAATAAAATAAATAAATTAAACTAAAAAAATAAACCTAAATAAAATATAAACTGTTAAATAAACTAAATAAACCTAAACCTAATTTACTTAATTTAAAACTTAAACTAAACCCTAAGCCCTAAACACTACATCCTAAAGCCTAAACCTAAAACTAACCCAAAACCCTAAACCCTAAAAAACCCTAAACCCTAAACCCTGAACCTTAAAACCCTAAACCTTAAACCCTAAACTAACCCTAAACCCTAAACCCTAAAAACCCTAAATCCTATACCCTAATCTAAACCTAACCCTAAGCTAACCTAAACTCTAAACCTTAAACCCTAAGTACCCTAAACCCTGAAGCCTAAACACTAAAACTAAACCCTAACCTTAAACACTAAACTTTTGAACCCGAAACCCTAAACCCTAAGCCATATGCCCTAAACCTAAACCCTAAAACCTATAAACCTAAACCTAAACTAAATAAAACCTAAAAATAAAATAAATAAAAAAAATCTAAACCTAAATAAAATAAAAAAATACATAAACTAAAACTTAAAAATAATATTAAACTAAAAAAAAATTTAAACTAAAATAAACCTAAAAAAAACAAAATAAAATAAAAAAACTAAATGTAAAATAAAATAAAATAAACTTAAAATAAAAGAAAAAAAACTAAATAAAACCTATACCCAAAAAAATAAACCTAAAAATAAAACTTGAAAATAAATAAAAAATAAAACCTAAACCCTAAACTAAAATAAACCTAAACCTAAAATAAAAATAAAATAATCAAAATAAAATAAACTTAAACCTAAACTAAAATTAACTAAACTCTAATAATTAAAATCTAAACCTAAACTTAAAATAAATGAAACCTAAACCTAAACCTAAAATAAATAAAATAAAATAAAATGAAACTAAACCTAAACCTAAACTAAAAAATAAAGCAAAAAAATAAACCTAAAATAAAATCGTAAAACCTAAACCTAAAAAAATAAAACCCAAACTTAAAAATAAAAAAGAAAACCTAAACTTAAAAGATAAAATAAAATAAAACTCAACTAAAAAGTAAACCTAAACCTAAACTTAAAAGGTAAACTAAAATAAAAAACCTAAACTTATATAAAAAATAAACTAAATAAAAATAAAATTAAACCTAAATAAAATAAATAATAAAGTAAACTAAATATACTAAATAAACCTAAACCTATCTATTTACTTAAATTTTTAATCTTAAACCCTAAATCCTAAACACTAAACCCTAAACCCTAAACCCTAAATTCAAAACCCTAACCCTAAACCCTAAACCCTAAAAGCTTAAACCCTAAAACCCTAAACCCTAAACCCTAAACTCTAAACCCTAAACCTAACCCTAAACCCTAAACCCTAAACCCCAAACCCTAAACTTATACCTAAAGTAACTAAATAAATTAAAAAATAAGCATAAACCCTAAAACCTAATAAACCTAACCTTAAACCTAAATGCTAAGAATGGGCAAAACCTTGACCGTAGGAACATCACCATCAACCAAGCTCAGTTTAGATCTAGTGGTGGAGGCGAAGGTGGAGGTGGCGGTTATCATAGGGTGGTGTGGGTTCTAGAGGTGTTGGTGGATATGGAGGTGGTGGTGGAAAAGAAGTTATGGAAGTGAGGAGGACAAGGTTATATCCATGATGGTGGCGGAGGGAAACATTGGGGATATGATGGTGGAACTGTGTCTTTATAGTAGAGATGGTTCTAGTTATCTAGGGTTTTTGATTTGCGCTATGTGTTCTTATTTTTTATCTATGTGATCGCTTGTGTCTTAGGAAACTTGGTGTGTTACTTTGTTGATGAAATTGAATAAAAGAAATGTTGAATCTAAATTTGTTCTCTATTAAAAAAACCAAAAACCCTAAACCCTTAAATAAAACTTGAACCCTAAACCTAAAACCTAAACTTGACAATTTGGTTGAGCATTTTACTATGTTGGCTGAAACTTTATTGATCCTTTTGGATTGACGTTTTAGTTTATGGTGGTTGGTGCATACCTTTGGCCCACTTTTATGAGGTTATTTTGTATTCTGGTGATTTCCAATAGTTGCAGCTTATGTTTCTTTTAGTTGATGGTTTCATTTGTGAGCTATTTAGTCATTTATGGTTGCTCACCCTTGTTTGGCTTGATGGCTACTTATTATTGGGACTTTGGCTTGTGGGCTCCTATCTTGGTTTTGTTGGTTATTTCTTTATTAATTGGCATTGGTCTAGTGTTTGCTGATGGTTGGTTCTAGTTTTCCCTAGTTTGGAGCTTAGATGGGTATTTGGTTAATGGTTGTTGTTGGTATTCTAACTTTGTTCTAGCCTCTCTCTGAGTTATTGTGACTAGTCTGTTGTGGTTTTTGTTTGGTGGTTTCACTGCTAACTAGTTGTTGGCTAGTTGATCTTTGTTTAATGCTGCTAGATCTGGAACTCTATGGATTGCTGGCCTTGGATGTTTTCTTATATCAAGTATGTTGACTATGATGCCATTGATGTTACTCACCTCTTCTCTCTGGTTGGTAGCATTACATATGATTGTTACCCTTCTTTATAAAGTTCGGATGCTCATATGTATTATTGGCCCTTGAGATGATCTTAACTAAGCCCTAGCCTTCTCTTTCTTAGCTCTCTCCTTTTCCTCTCTTTATCCTTATCCTTTTTGGCAATGACTTTTGCCTTTGTATTGTTCTATAGATTTCTTTTATAGGTTGGAACTTTACAGAGGGAATGGTCATTGCTCAGTCAACCCAAGTGTTGTTGTCGTGGATCTCACTTATCTTTCTATCTCAAAGAAATTATGAACTGCTACTGACTCATCCTTTTACTATTTTTAGGATTTGTTTTAGTCTTACTCCATATTTTTCTCTTATGCTTTTTAGGCACTATATTTGCTCTTTTGTTTTCTCTTCTTTTTCTAATGTACTTAGATGGGGTTTACCTCTAGGTTTCGGTAGCTAGTAGTAGAATTTTAGAGCTTTACCCCTTTTAAGGACATTATATCTTTTCCTTTTATTGTAATAAAAATCTAACTTTCCCAAAAAATAATCCCAAAACCTTAAACCCTAAACAACCCTAGATCATAAAACCCTAAACCCTAAACACTAAACCATAAACCCAAACCCTAAACCTAAACCATAAATTCTAAAACCCTAAAGCATAAACCCTAAACTAACTATAAACCCTAAATCCTAAACACTAAACCCTTAACCCTAAACCCTAAACCCTAACCCTAAAACCTAAACCCTAAAACCTAAAAAGTATAAAACCTAAAATCCTAAACCTTAAATCATAAACCCTAAACCCTAGACCCTAACCATAAACCCTAAACCCTAAACCTTAAATTCCAAACCTTAAACCTAAACCTAAATTAATTAAATAAATTAAAAAATAAGCATAAACCCAAAAATATAATAAACCTAAACCCTAAGAATGGGCAGAACCTTGACGGTAGGAACATCACCATCAACCAGGATTAGTCTAGATCTAGTGGTGGAGGTGAAGGTGGAGGTAGAGGTTATCATAGTGGTGGTGGGAGATCTGGAGGTTCTAGTGGATATGGAGGTGGTGGTCAGAGTAGTGGTGGTTTTGGTGGCAGGAGGAATGACGAAAGTTATAGTTGTGGTGGTGGCGGAGGGAGAGATCAGAGATATGATGGTGGATCCCACTACTCCAGAGGTCGAGGTGGTTCTGATGGGAACTAGAGAAATGAAGAACGGCCAATCCGATCGATAACATATGGAACTGTGTCTTTATAGTAAAGATGATTCTAGTTATATAGGATTTTGGATTTGCTCTATGCATGCTCATTTCTTATCTATGTCATCGCTTTTGTCTTAGAAAACTTCGTGTGTTACTTTTATTCTCTATTAAAAAAATGCCAAAAACCCTAAACCCTAAACTTGAACTCTAAACTCAACCTTTAACCTAAACCTATAACCTTAAACTCTAAACCTAAACCCTAAACCCTAAAGCCTAAACCTAAACTCTAAACCCTAAAACCCAAACCCTAAGGCTTAAACCTAAAAAATCCCTAATCCCTAAACCTAAAACCTAGAGCTAAACCCTAAACCTACCCTAACCAGAAAAAATCATAAAACTTAAAGTTAAACATATAAATAAACAAAAATTAAAAACTTAAATAAAATAAAATAAAATAAAATAAAACCTAAACTAAAACCTAAACCTAAACCAAAATAAATAAAATAAACTAATAAAATAAATTAAAATAAAATAAATAAAACTAAACTAAACTAAAAAAAATAAACCTAATAAAAACTTAAACAAAATAAAACTATGTAAATAAAAATAAAATCAACCTAAAATAAAAAAAATAAAACCTAAACCTAAAAATAAAACTTAAAATAAAACCTAAACCCTAAAAAAACTAAACCAAAATAATAATAAAATAAATAAAATAAAATAAACCTAAAATAATAAATTAAACTAAAATAAATAAAACCTAAACCTAAACCTAAACTAAATAATAAAATAAATTAAAATAAACCTAAACTAAACTAAAAATAAGAATAAAAACCAAAATAAACTTAAAATAAAACCAAAACCTAAACCTAAAAATAAAATTAAAACCTAAACTAAACCATAAATAAAATAAACCAAAAAAATAAAATAAAGTTAAACTCAACTAAAATATGCCTAAACTTAAAAAACTTAAATAAAAACATAATTAAATTAAATAAAATAAAAATAAACCTAAATAAATTTAAAAGTAAATTAAACTAAATAAATAAAAAAATAAATAAAAAACCTACCATTTTACTTAATTTAAAAAATTTAAAATAAAATGTTAACCCTACTACCCTAAACACTAAACCTAAAATCCTAAACCCTAAACCCTAAACCCTGACTAAATAAAAACCTAATAACTTACCCTAAACCCTCTAAAAAAATCCTAAACTCTTAAAACTTAAACCCTAAACTCCAATTCCTAAAATCCTAAAATTAAACCTGGACAATAAAAATCCTAAATACCCACAAACCCTAAACACTAAACCTTAAAACACTAAATCATAAACCCTAAAACTTAAACCTAAATAAGAAAATAAAATAATATAATATAAAAACCCAAATTGAAACCCAAACCTAAACCTAAAAATAAAATAAAATAGAAAATAATGATTAAACTAAAATAGAATAAATAAAAACCAAAACTCAATAAAAAAATAAAATAAACCTAAAAATAAAAAGTAAACCTAAAATAAAAATAAAGCAAACCTAAGATAAAATAAAATAAAAAATAAATAAAAACCTAGACCAAAAAAAATAAACCTGACCAATGTTGCTAAATCCTTTCGATGATGATTATATGGGAAAAGAAAATGGTTTCCAAACTTATCATGCTAAAAAGAGAAAAATGTTAAAATTTCCCTCCCAAATTGCTAAGAAACACTAGATCAGCTACAACCTCCCTCTCCTCTCTTAATTAACCTTTCCTTAAACCCTTTTTATTTCATTATGTTTAATTTTATTGTTTGGAATGTAAGAGGGATTGGTACCCTCTCTATTCAGAATTGTATTAAAATCTTTTCTATACATAATATTTGTTTACTTATTTTTTCTGGAGCCTCTTATTCATTTTAACAAAATTAACCATGTTGCTAGAATGATCTATTTCAATAAATTTTCTCTAATGTCAGTAATAAGAATTGGTGTTTTTGGAATAACTTTGTAGATGTTTCTATTCTTGATGATTTTCAACAAGTTGTCAATGCTCAAATCTCTTATGGTGATTATTGTGTTTTGGGCTTAGATATGGTAGAAATCTTCTTTGGGATAATTTGAGGAATTTTGCTACCTCTGTCAATAAACCTAAGTTTGTTGGTGGTGATTCCAACACTATTTTACTCACTTTTGAATGAAGTGGTGGTTGCTCTCCTAATATTCATTCCATGGAAAAATTTTCTAATACGATCCTTTATTATAATTTTATTGATATTAGTTTTAAACGTTCTAATTATACTTGGTAAAACTCTATACTTTGACAAAGGTTGGATCAGATTCTATTTAATACTCATTGGATTACGCAATGGCATATTACTTATGTCTATCATTTAACCATAGCCTTGTCTAATCATGCTCCTATTTTTATTTCTATTAAAGATAATTTTAATAGATTAAAAATTCTCTCTCCTTTTAGATTTCAGAACATGTGGATTCAACATATTGATTTTTTTAATGTTGTGGTTAACAATTGGAAAGTTCTTTTACATCATGATAATTTGATTATGGGGATGAATAGACTTTGGTTTAAGCTTAAAAGACTTAAGCAAATATGGGTTGGTAGAATAAGCATTATTTTTAAATCTTTTTTGCTAATGTCAAAGATATGGAAAAAAAATGGTTTGTGATCTTGAGCTCTCTATTATGTCTGATCCACCTAAGATTAAGCACTAGACTAAGGTGAAAGATAAATTAATTTTCAAAATATGGAAGAGACTTATTGGCATCAAAAAGCTACAAGTAAACATATTTTGGATGGTGACAGCAATACTAGTTATTTTCATGGTTTAGTTAATAAAAAGAGGGCTTTAAATAATATTCAAAAAATTAAAGATTATAATATAGAATGGATTATGGAGAATAATGATATTAAGGATTCGATCATTAAATACTTAAGAATTATGCTAAATAAGACTTGCTCAAATGAAGCTATTTCTAAATCGCACTTGATTCCTTCTATTATTACTAATGATGACTATGATTTGCTTACTAGTATGCCTAATGAAGATGAAATTTTTAAAGTTCTTAATAGCATGAACATAGATTCTGTTTTTGGTCTGGAGGGTTTTACTACTCAATTTTTTTAAATTTGTTGGTTTATTATTAAAAATGATTTGATTGAGGATGTGGATAATTTTTTTTAATGGTAATCCTTTTCATAGATATTATTCTAGCACTTCTTTTATTCTCATACTTAAGAAAGATAATCCAGACTATTGGAGTGATTTTAGACCTATTAGTTTTTGCACCTTGTTCAATAAGCTGATTCCCAAAATTCTTGTCAACAGGATTAGTCATTTACTTCATAAGATTATCTATCTCAACCAAACTAGTTTTCTTAAAAGTAGATCTATTTGATAACATTTTACTTGAGAATTAATTCATGACTTAGATGCTAAGATTAGAGGTGGAAACATTCTTTTCAAATTAGATATTACCAAAGCTTTTGATAACATCTCTTCAGATTTCCTTTTCCATATTCTAAATTTATTTGGATTTTTTGATAAATTTACTTTTCTTATTAAAAATTGTCTTAAGAATGCTTGCTTTTTATTTTTCTTAATAGGGAAGCTTTGATCTTCTTTCCTTCTTCCCATGGCTTAAGATAAGGGGATCCTTTATCTCCTACTTTATTTATTATTGCTGTTGAGTTCTTATCTACGAGCATCAATGAGTAATTTTAAACAATCTAATATGTACTATACTCTTGGTGGTCTTCCTATTTCCCACTTAAGTTTTGTAGATGATTTCATTATTTTTGCAATGCTTCTATTCAACATATCAAGAACCTCAAGATTTTTTAAATAAATTTGGTAGAAAGTGGTCTTTCTATCAATGATAACAAAAGCTATTTTATTATTTCTTCAAGTATCTCTAATAATAAAATCAATCAAATATGGCATATCACTAATTTTAAACATCAACACTTACCTCTTAAGTACTTGGGTTCTCCTCTATTTACAGGTCCAAAATGATCCCATCTTTTTGATGAGTTAATTCAAAAAAAATTAAATAAAATTTTTGTTTGGGAATTCCATTTACTTTCTTTTGGTGGTAGGCACACTATTCTTAAGAGAACTCTTAATTTTATGCCTCTTTATTTGATTCAAATTATTATTCCCACTAATTCTACTCTTATTAGAACTGATCGCTTGCTTAATAAATTAATTTGGGGATCCAATAATTCTATTAAAAGAATGCATTGAACATCCGGGTATAAATGTTATGGTCCTTTGGGTGAAGGTGGTCTTGGTTGCAAACCTATTCGTGAAGCTATGACTTTCTTCTCTCATATTCTGGTGGAATTTTAGAAAGAATGATAGCCTTTGGGCTAATTTTATGATAGAAAAATATTGCCAAGGTAAACACCCTCTTATATGTGCTTATAAAGTTGGTGACTCTCTGGTTTGGAAAAGGCTTTGCTTCGTTAAATGGGTTGTTGAATCTTTAATATCTTGGGGTATTCATTCGAGCTCTTTTATCTTTTGGCAAGACAATTGGATTGGTAATGGCTCTATTGACTCCCTTTTATCTACACACTCTACTGCTAGTATCAAAGTTAACTCTTTTTGGCTTAATAACAATTGGAATAAAAACAAACTTGAGAACTACATTCCTATTACTATTTTTGACAAGTTTTGCAACATCACTATCTTTTCTAATAAATCTGATCAAATTGTTTTTAAGATCTCTTACAATGGAGGTTTCATTCTTAAAGTGGTTTGGAATTTTATTAGAAATAAACAAAACACCTCTAATGTTTTCATTAAACTTTGGAACAATATCATTCCCATTTCTAATTATATTTTAGCTTGAAGGAGTTTGAATAACTTCATTCTTGTAGATTACTCTGGCTAAAAGGGTTTTATTTACCTTCCAAGTGCTAATGTTGCTTTCATATTGAAAATGTTAATCATGTTTTTGTCAATGGTGTTATTACTTCCAAACTTTGGATATGGTATGATGATTTATTTAACACTAACTATTTTCAAGGCTCTCTTTTACGTTATATCAACCTTTGAAGTTAGTTTAAAGCGTGAATGGTCATATGAAAGTTTAATTATTATTACCCTTATTTGGTTCATTTGGATGTTTAGAAATGATGCTAAATATTGAGGCATCCCTATGAACCATAAAAGGATCCTTGCTAGAATTAAAGAAAAAAATCATTCTTTGTTTAAAGCAAATTTAATTAGAAATATTCATTTTAGAGGTTATAAATTTATGACTAAAAATTTGGGTATCACTTTTCATGATGACCATTCCTACAAGAGTGTTAGGATTGTACACTGGATTAAGCCTAAAGAATAGTTTATTAAGATCCATACTGATAGTTCCATTTCCCCAATCAACTATGGTTGTGGTGGAATTATTAGGGCTTCTAAAGGTGCTATAATTTGTGATTATGCCTACCTCCTCAAAGCTTGTTTTATTATTTATGCTGAGCTCATGGCTGTTAATAAAGCTATCGATATTTGTTTAATCATAGGCCTCTTTAATATTTGGATTTAAGTTGATGCTCTTCTTTTACTTGAATGCTCAATACTAATAAAATGGGGAATGCTGACTTATTTTATCTTCTCAATCACACTAAAAAGCATCTTTCTCAAGTTTGCTACAAACATTTTCACTTTCATCATGAAGGTAATGCTTGTGATGATTTCCTGGCTAATTTGGGAACTAAATTAAATGAGCTCACTTTATTTGATAACCATAGCTTACTTAAGCATCTAACATAGTCAATCCCGGATAACACTAGACCTCAGATTTTATCTTTCTATTTTGTTGATCATATTGCCATGGTGGTTTTATTCAGTCAATTTTTTGGTCATTTTTTTTGCTTCCCTCACAATAATGTGGTTTTTGCTATTTTCTTTAGGGTGCTGGTCAATCTCACTTTATATGAAAGCTACCTTGTTGGCTTTAGTTTAATTGATTTTCCTATCCTCTAAGACAACTGGTTATCTTTCTGTGGCTCATGCTAGGCTCATTTTGTCACACAGCTAGTGATGTTTTGGGGGTCTCCTATTAGGTTGTGGTTGTGCCTAATTTTGGCCTACCCCTTACACTAATTGATGTTGGGTTTGCCTCGGGTTTTATACATTATTTGAATTGAATTTTTTTTGCTATGGTTGGTTTTTTGGATATACAATTTGCTTTTTTAGTCTGCCTAACTATTTTGGGTGGTCATTTTTTCATGTTTGTTGGTCTCTTCTGCTTTGGCTTAGTTTTGGGGTTTTTGGTGGTTGATGTTCTCCTTTCCTGGTTTCTCTTGGGTGTTTTTGCTAGTTGGTTTTACCTTTTGCCTTGTGGATTGGAGGTAGCTTTTTTCTAATTGTTTCCCTCCTGTTTCTCTTTTATGGTGATTGTCTACTCATTATAGTTTGGAAGGGGCTTTCTTTCCCTCTGGATTTATTCCTTTCCTAACTGATTTGTTGCTTGTGGTTGGGTGGTTCTCTTTGGCATTTTATACTTTGGTTTTTTGTCTCGTTGAGTGACTACCAATTTTGTTTCTTGGTTTTTTTAGATCTCTAGGTTATGGCTATATATTGTTGTTCTTTCCCTATTTTGGGCTCTATATTGGGTTAACCTTTTATTTTGGTTAGCTCCCTTTCTTGGTGGAACTTATGTGGTTGGTTGTTGGGTGGCAGCTATTGGTCTCTTTAGGATTTGCTTAGCTTTGGTTTTTTTCAATTCTTTTTGGTTGTTTTCTTGGTTTGGGTTGGTGTTTTTTTTGTTGGTTTTTTTATCAATTTATTGGTATGAGGACAACTGCTTTGTGGTTCTTTTTTCTTCCAACCTTGGGTTTTTGTTTACTGGAGGAGATGGTTCTAGTTATTTCTTGTCTATGCCTACTAGTTTGTTGGCAGTTGCTCCTCTGATTAGATTGGCCTAGTGTATGCTGAGGGCTTATTGTGGCTCTCTCTAGCTTGGTGACTTGGGATTGGATGCTATCTTGCCTTGGATGCTTATTCCCTGACTTGGTGTCTTGGGATTTAAGTTGGTTGTTGGTATTGAATCCCTCTTATTTATTTTGATGTCCTTGTTTCGATATTTGCCTCTTGAGTGATGTGCTGATTTGGTGTTTTC